>CAXKVI010000004.1:28549116-28682146 GCA_964058755.1 Campiglossa producta
AGGTCTCTTATTGGACTAATTGATCAACTACTAAAGGGAAGGAAAATAGTTTCTTCACTGGGAACAGTTGATCTTTCACGCTATGTCACAAGAGGAACGCCTCAGGGTGGTGTTCTCTCCCCGCTCCTATGGAACCTCACCGTAAACTCGCTGCTACGAGACACAAGGTGGGGGGGCGGGAAGATAGTGGCATATGCAGACGATTTAGCTATTGCATATAGGGGCAAATTCCCACAAACCCTGTGTGACTTGATGCAAGTAGCACTGCGAGAAGTTTCTTCATGGTCCTCTCGCTGCGGACTTAGCATCAACCCGGGAAAGGTGGAGCTTGTCCTTTATACCAGGCGGTACAAGATACCACCGCTGAACCTACCAGAACTAGATGGCGTGCGCCTGAACTTAGCTGATAAAGCCAAATTCCTAGGCACAGTTCTAGATAGAAAGCTTAACTGGAAGGAGAATGTCATCCAGCGCCAGAGGAAAGCGTGCATTGCACTTTACACGTGTAAAAGAGCCATTGGCAAAAAATGGGGGCTCAGCCCCAAAATTTGCAGATGGATCTACACTGCGATAATCCAGCCAATTTTGCTGTATGGAGTCGTGGTATGGTGGCCTGCGCTAGGAAAGGCAACAAACCTAAATCTGTTAGGAAAAGTCCACAGATCGAGCATGATCTGTATAAGCGGGGCGTTAAGAACAACGCCCAATGAAGCTCTCCAGGCCATTCTTGGCTTTTTGCCACTCGATCTGGAAGGGTACCGGGCAGCAGCGGCATCGGCTCTGCGTCTAAGGGAAACGTCCGTCTGGGGCGCAAGCACTATTGGACACTCCTGTATTCTAAGATCTTACAGCTTTCTCCCTCTGAGCACAGATCGGTGTGCGACCACAACAGTCGGAGATTGTTGTTTTAGAATAAACATTCCCAGCAGGGAAGACTGGGAGAACATAGATCGGTGTCCCGCTACTAATGGCGGCACTTTTATATACACCGACGGCTCGAAGTTAGACGGCAGAGTCGGAGGAGGGGTTTACTCAAGGGATTTGGACCTAGAACTCTCCTTTAGACTACCTGATCACTGCAGCGTCTTCCAGGCTGAAGTTTCTGCAATCATGGACGCCGTGACTTGGATAGGTAAACGCACCATCGGACAGGATATCTGTATTTTCAGCGACAGCCAAGCGGCCATCAAATCCCTTGGCTCTTACTCGTTCAACTCTGAACTGACGCTCAGCTGTCGTCGATCTCTTCAAGAGATGGCCCAACAGAACCGCGTGAACCTCACATGGGTCCCGGGACACAGGGACATTGAGGGAAACTGTAGGGCAGACGAACTTGCCAGGCAGGGCACGACCAAGCAGATTCTTCAAGATAAAGAGCGCATAGGTATGCCGTATGCCACGTGCAAGCTAATGCTGAAGGAGCATACACTCCGCGAAGCCAACGAAAGATGGCTACAAGCCCCAGGGTGCCGGATATCTAAGCAAACCTGGCCAAAATGCGATCTTAAAAGATCTAGACACATATACGCCCTAAAAAGGAAGGAAATCTCCATATTAATAGGTGTTTTAACCGGGCACTGCCTTATTGGTAGGCACGCAGCAAGGCTAGGCGTTCCCTACCGACGATGCTGCAGGAGTTGCAAAGATGATGAGGAAGAGGAAACGGTGGAGCATCTCATCTGCAACTGCCCGGCCTTAAGCGGAGCGAGAAGGCGCTCTCTGGGAGTTCCCTTCCTGGTTAGCTTAAGCCAGGTCGCGGAGCTAGACATAAAGGACTTGATGGCCTTCATCAAGTTATCAAAATGGTTCGAGGAAGGGTAGCGGTGTCGGTTAGGAGTGTCAGTCCCGGGTTTCGGCTATATGGAGAGTCCCAACAGCACTGGGATTTTCCATATGGCCGGGCCCCGGGACTGACTTTCCTAGTGTTTGGTGGTATCACAACGGGCCTTTTATTACTGGCCTAGGTGTGCCTTTGCGGCAGCCACTTCTACCTACCTACCTACCTTTGCCGGGCATCGAACCGCCACGACTTGGTGTAGAAGGCCGAACACTTAACCGCTACACCACGGCGGCCGCCATATACTTTGAAATGAATAAATAATCGACATACGTCAAACAACCGGAATTATTTCCAAAACCAACAAAGATGAAAATCTACAAAAAAATCAATTTGAAAAAAGTAATTTAACACGTAGGACCGTGAAATTTTGTAAGTATTGCTATTTTTATATGCGAAATATCGATGTTGAAAATCATCGAGATGGGATAAATATTTCACATAGCCCCCATACAATCGATTGTTCCATAAACTCCTGTAAGTATGTATATAGTTAGGAACGTAAAATTTCGTAGCTATTGCTATTTTAGAATGTGGAATGTCGATGTTAAAAATCAATGAGATTGGTCCAATATAACACATCGCCCCCATATAATCAATAGTTCCGATAATTTCGGTATGACGCTTATTCATGAAAGGTATAAAGCCTTCGGCACAGCCGACAGGTTTGCTTAGTTGTTTTAATTTGAAATATTAAAAACAAAATCTCGTATATTATGAGATTTCTTTTTGAAATACCATTTTTGCTACATTAATATGTGATCAGTATTGCCGTTGGGGACCTTAAAGGATCAATTTGACCCTTTTATACAGTCAGAACCCCGGACCCTACTTTTTCAAAAAAGTACCTTATTTGACCCTTTTTTAAAATTAGTGACCCTTTTGACACTTTTTCACTTTCAAACTGTGCATTTGTATCGTTTTTTGTTAAAAACCAAAAAAATCTCGCAGATTTCCAAATGCCATGTCTAACATAAGTCCTACTGCTGGCAATTCCAACATATGTATTAAAAAATTTGTTTGGGTTTAACTCCCTAAAAAGTAATAAATGAGAAAATAAGCCTTGCAAAAAATTAGACTGTAACTTAACCCTTAGAGGTCGCTATTTTTTTGGCCCTTTCATACATCTTGTATGGGAAAAAATTGTATTCTTTTCAAAGTGAGTTTTCTTATAAATTTTTAAACCTTTCCCAAAAAAACCTTACATATTCTTACAGTGGAGGGGTTTAAGTTTAAAAAAATACCTATATAGACTGAATGTGATATCTCTTTCAAAACATTAATACGATTTTCTCTACAAATGTATGAAGCCCATCCTCTTAAAGAAAAACTATATAGATATCTTCTTAGGTTAGGTTAGGTTCAAGTGGCTACCGTAGAGGCACACCTTGGCCAGTATTAAAAGGCCCGTTGTGATACCACCAACACTAGGAAAGTCAGTTCCGGGACCCTGCCATATGGAAAATACCGGTATTAACGGAATTCTCCACATAGCAGAATCCCGGGACTGACGTTCCTATACCGACACCAGGAAGGGAACTCCCAAAAAGCGCATTCTCGCGCCACTTAAAGCCGGGCAGTTGCAGATGAGGTGCTCCACCGTTTCCTCCTCCTCATCATCCTTACAACTCCTACAGCATCGTCGGTAGGGCACACCAAGTCTTTCTGCGTGCCTACCAATGAGGCAGTGCCCAGTCAATACGCCTATTAATATGGAGATTTCTCTTCTCCTTAGGGCATAAATTTGTCTTGATCTTTTATGATCCCATTTCGGCCAGGTTTCTTTGGATATCCGGCATCCTGGAGATTGCAGCCATCTTTCGTTGGCTTGGCGGAGTGTGTACTCCTTCAGCATAAGCTTGCATGTGGCAAACGGCATACCTAAGCGCTCTTTATCCCGAAGAACCTGCTTGGTCGTGCCCTGCCTCGCAAGTTCGTCTGCCCTACAATTTCCCTCAATGTCCCTATGCCCCGGGACCCATGTGAGGTTCACGCGATTCTGTTGGGCCATCTCTTGTAGAGATCGACGACAGCTGAGCGTCAGTTCAGAGTTGAACGAATAGGAGCCAAGGGATTTGATGGCCGCCTGGCTGTCGCTGAATATAAAAATGTCGTGTCCGATAGTGTGTTGGCCTATCCAAGCCGCGGCGTCCATGATTGCTGAAACTTCAGCCTGGAAGACACTGCAGTGATCAGGTAGTCTGAAGGAGAGCTCAAGGTTTAGATCCTTTGAATAAACCCCTCCTCCAACTCTGCCGTCTAACTTCGAGCCATCAGTATAAATGGAAGTGCCGCCATGAGTGGCGGGACTCCGATCCGTGCTCTCCCATTCTTCCCTGCTGGGAATGTTGATTTTAAAACAGCTATCTCCGACTGTTGAAGAAAGCTATAGGATCCCAAAATACAGGCGTGTCCAGTAGTGCTTGCGCCCCAGCCGGACGTTTCCCTTAGACGCAGAGCCGATGCTGCTGCTACCCGGTGCCCTTCCAGATCGAGTGGCAAAATGCCAAGAATGGCCTGGAGTGCTTCATTGGGCGTTGTTCTTAACGCACCGCTTATACAGATCATGCAAGATCTGTGTACTTTACCTAGCAGATTAAGGTTTGTTGCCTTGCTCAGCGCCGGCCACCATACCACAACTCCATAGAGCATGATTGGTCGAATGATTGCGGTGTAGATCCATTTGCATATTTTGGGGCTGAGCCCCCATTTCTTTCCAATGGCTCTTTTGCATGTGTAGAGTGCAATACACGCTTTCTTCTGGCGCTGAAGAACATTCTCCTTCCAGGTTAGTTTCCTATCCAGAACTGTCCCTAAGAACTTGGCTTTGTCAGCCAGGTTCAGGTGCACGTCATTCAGTTTTGGTAGTGTTAGCGGTGGTATCTTATAGCGGTTGGTGAAAAGAACCAGTTCTACTTTTCCCGGGTTGATGCTCAGTCCGCAGCGCGAGCACCATGAGGAAACCTCTCGCAGTGCTACTTGCATCAAGTCGCACAGGGTTTGTGGGAATTTGCCCCTATATACTATAGCTAAATCGTCTGCATATGCCACTACCTTCCCGCCCCCAGCTTGTGTCTCGCAGCATCGAGTTGACAGTGAGGTTCCATAGAAGCGGGGAGAGAACACCACCCTGAGGCGCTCCCCTTGTGACATAGCGTGATAAGTCAACCGAGCCCAGTGATGAAACTATTCGTCTACCCCTTAGCAGTTGATCAATAAGTCCAATAAGAGACCTGCTTATACCCAGACTTGTTAAAGCGGTGTTTATAGCATCAGGGCTTATGTTGTTGAAGGCTCCTTCAATATCTAAAAAGGCCGCAAGACAGTACTCCTTCTCATACAGCGATTTTTCAATAACAGAAACTAGGCTTTGAAGCGCAGTTTCTGTAGATTTCCCTTTGGTGTATGCATGCTGATAGCTACAGATCAGGTTGCTATCAATAGTAGAGGAGAGGTAGTCATTTATTATCCTCCCGAAGGTTTTGAGCACAAAGGATGAGAGACTGATCGGCCTGTAGTCCTTCGGCTCGTAGTGAGACGCCTTCCCCGCCTTAGGAATAAACACTACCGTGGCACTTCTCCAGGAGCACGGAATGTAGCTAAGAGCCAGGCAGGCTGTATAGAGAAATACCAGCCATTTGGCTGATGTCTCCAGCGTGTTTATGAGTTGTGCGGGAAAAATCCCGTCTGGCCCGGCAGCCTTGAACGGTTCGAAGCTTTTAACCGCCCACCTAACCTTTTCCTCCGTGATGGGTATGTATACAGCCAGGTTTGTTGTAGGTGCTACGGGTTCCTCATGCAAGTTCCCTGGGAAGTGCGTATTCAAGAGCAGCTCTAGGGTTTCCCTCTCCGTGCTGGTCCAGGATCCGTCAGGTTTGCGCAAATAGCTTGTGGCTGTTTGAGTTTTTGAGAGCACTCGTCTAAGTCTCGCTGTATCGTCGACATTTTCGACCCCAGTGCAGAAATTTCTCCACGATACTCTCTTCGCCTGCCTCAGAGCTTTTTTGTAGGCCCTGAGTTTAACTTTATATTCGAGCCATTGAGTCTCCGTGCCAAGGCTCTTGGCCTTATTAAATTGTGTCCTACATGATTTTCGGAGCGAGTCCAGGTCGTAGGACCACCAATGCGGCCTATGTTTACCGCGTGGTTTTGGCACTGGGCAAGCCTGCTCTAAGGCATTCGAGAGCGCCGTTGTAAAGGTCTTTACCAGATCCTCCAACTCCCCTACTGATGAGGGGACTTGTGGGGGCAGTGCTGGTAAGTCCCTAGATAGTATTTCATTGTGTAGCTGCCAGTTAGTGTTACGTGGGTTGCGTTTCATAACCGGCTGCTCAACAGAAAAGTCTAGAACGATTTCTACGTACCGGTGGTCGGAGAATGAGTGCTCATCGAGAACGCGCCATTTTCTGACCCACTCATAAGCGCCTTCGCTGCAAATAGTGAGATCTATTACCTCCCTACGGGTTTTAGTAATAAACGTAGGTTCGTTACCCACGTTGCAAACTACCAGGTTAGTTGTTAACAAATAGTCAAACAACGACTCTCCTCTAGCATTGATATCGGAGCTTCCCCACTGGACGTGATGAGCATTGGCGTCAGATCCGATAATAAGATGACCCATGGAAAAATTTGCCACCAGGTCTTTTACCTCCCTCTGTGGCGGAGGTTCTTCGGCGTCGTAGGGCATATAGACCGACGCCATCGTCAGACTGGTACTGTCGACTGTTAAACTGGCAGCTGTAACGTCACCATTGGTATAGTTGGGCAAGAGAAATGCATTCAGCTCAGACTTAACTAAAATACAGGCTCTAACCCTGCCCCCCTCGCTGGCTCGAATAAGCTTATAACCCTTAGTCCTCAAACCGCAAATCCTTGAGCTGTTGACCCAGGGTTCTTGGATGAGGACCACATCTACGTCGCCTTTAGAGAGGCGACTGATTAAAGCAGCCGAGGCTGCTTTAGATTTGTGCAGGTTTATCTGAATCACCACCAACATGAGAGTGCTCAGACTTCCCTGCCACCGCCGTATCGTCGAGTTCCACCTCGTCTGGAGGCTTATATTTCAACGACGATTTCTTCAGACCACGGTTTGGCGTGGCAGAGATCCTACTAACTGTGGCAGTGTCAACTGTGGTGCGCTCAGGACTAGCTGCTATCACTGTGACGTTGAGGTCCTCCCCGTCCAGCAGGCTGTCTCCCATCTCCGAGCTGTTCACTGCTCCTTCGCCATTTGACGTGGCAGATACCATACTTTCCGAGTCGGACATCTCCGACTCCCCTTCCGGCACTGCGATGTCCGAGTCCTCCGGTGCAGCCGAAATAGCAGCGCGCTGTGCATCGCCGCGGTATACGTGGATCACGATCTGACCCATGCCGTAGTGCACTCGTCCATTGCACCGTTTAAGGGGCTCGAGTGCCTCCTTATTCAAGGTGAAGACCACTTGCCTATCAGGCCCTACCGCGTCCTCGACCAGATTTACACCCCAGTCCTGCGTCGGGAGAGACGGGTTCATGATCCTCAGCATCCTGAGAATTCTCTCAGGTTCAGCAGGGATAGCAGGAATCCACGCTCTTGCCCTTGGCCGAGCCGGGATATCTTTCCAGTCGACAACCTCGATTCTTGCCCCTTGGTAGATCTCACCTAGTCTTGCAGCTGCTGCCTTGTACAGTGCAACAGTTTTTGCATCCTCGCAAGCGAATACCTTGATTCGGCCCTGGTGCCATCCCGCAACAGAACCCATCGGAGTGGCACCCGGAGACTCATCCATAATGTCGAGAAGGGCATTACCGATAGCGTTCCGGACGAACCGCCACTGGTCCCTAGGGATGGCCCAGTTTTCATTACCTCGGTCAATGACGCCTATGAGGATCCTATCCTTAGTCACTTCAGCAAAGCTGAGTTTACCCATTACGGGGGCGTGTTGCTGCCGCTTCGGGTGAGGTTTTAAATCCACGTCCGATCTCTGGCGTTTGAAGGGATTTATATTAACCTTCTTTGGCGCGTAATCGCTTTGGAAGTTCGGTAAGATAGCTTCAGCCATCTCCACCGTCTTCCTAGCATTCGGCGATAGCGTCTCTTGTGAAATACCCTCGTATTTCTTCAGTATCCTCGCGGCCGCTCTTTTGTCCAAGTACTCAGAGCGACTGGGAGATGTCTTTTGGGGTAAATTTCGACCCGTAGTTGCCATCGCGGTCGTTCCCTTATTTGGATCTCTGGGGCCAGGTCGTGAGACCACTGCCACAGACGTTAAAGACTTGGTTTCGGTACCGGCACTTACTAGGGCTCTAGCATCAGCCGTTGTTGGCTTCACCGGGTTTGTACCGGTACTTACTTTGGGGATTGCCCCCTTATTATCCAGAGCTGATCGACTCGTAGTTGCCATCGCTGTCGATCTCTCGGCTGATGAAGAAATGGAGTTTGTCCTCCGACGTTGCGTTCTCGCTTGCTCCAGCATTTTCCTCCTCTGCTGGGCCGTATACATGGTTGTATCATTATTTTTAAGGTTTTTATTACTTTTTTTCATCTTGTTCGTACGACCCCTTGCCGGGCAAGGCCAGTTTAGGGTCAAAGGAAGAGTATGGGGAATGTGTCGTCCGCCGCGGCAGAGCCCCATTGCCGCGGTAAGGCCATAGTTACTCTCCGAGGCGGCCCGGTATCAGAGAGGCTCCGTTCGATTACAGCCACGATTTGCCTCCCGGCTGCAAACGTCCAATGGGCACGTGGTCGCATAACACCCTGGATTGGGAGGGGGAAGATCTTAGTCGTCGCGCCAGAGAGGCTTGTCTTCTCTCGTGATGTAGTACCGGCGGCACTATGATCACAAGGGCAGCGCAGCCCTGTGGCTATCGACTTAAGCCCTCGTACCGCGGCAAGGTGTCAACCCTTCACGAGGGAGATATCTTCTCACTTTTGCGTAAAAATATTGGATACTTACCGAGATATACGGGTTTGAATTTGCGATTTTTTGTGTGTAAGCCTTCTTTCTTTAAATTAGAAGACATGTAATTGACATGCTAAGAAACATGGAAACCGTTTTCTAAAGTATTTTTTCCGTTCTTTTCGAATATAAATAAAAAAAAAAATTGTATTAAAAAAATGTTACCAATTTTTTTTAAATTTGGACATTTTTAATCACCCTTATTCTGATTGTCGGTAGACGGTCGTTTCGTCTGTCGTTCGCAAAGTCGTGTCGTTCCGAATTTCGTATTCTTGAAATCTTTTGACTGCTCTACTACAACTTTTTGATTGACTTAGATTAGGTTCAAGTGGCTGCCGCAGAGGCACACTTAGGCCAGTTTTGAAAGGCCCGTTGTGATACCACCAATACAAGGAAAGTCAGTCCCGGGACCCAGCCATATGGAAAGTCCCTGAGTTGTTGGGATTTTCCATATAGCAGAATCCCGGGACTGACACTCCTAAACCGACACCGTTACTCCTCCTCGAACCACTTAGATGACTTTATGAAGGCCATCAAGTCCTTTATGTCCAGTTCCGCGATCTGGCTTAGGCTATCCAGGAAGGGAACTCCCAAAAAGCGTCCAACTTCGAGCCGTCGGTGTATATGGAAGCGCCACCATTTGTTTCGGAACACCAATCCGTCCTCTCCCAGTCTTCTCTGCTGGGAATGTTTATTTTGAAACAGCTATTCCCGACTGTAGTGGTCGCACAACGAACTATGCTTAGAGAAAGAAAGCTGTAAGATTCCGTAATACTGGAGTGTCCAACAGTACCCGCACCCCAGCTGGAGGTTTCCCTTAGGCGCAGAGCTGATGCCGCCGCTGACCGAAACCCTTCCAGATCAAGTGGCACAATGCCCAGAATGACCTGGAGGGCTTCGTTGGGCGTGATTGACAGTTGCAAAAATAAAGGGCCTCATTATGTATGGCGAACGATAGCTCAGACGAACGATTTGTCTGCTCACAAAATCGCCTACCCATCGCGTTATTTATCATTTTTGTTCGCTCCATAGATTTTTTACTGTATTTTCTGATGGTTGCGCCGCCCAGTTCAAGAACCGCTACACACTTTCAAGTACTAATTTTAGAATGGAGGATTGGGGAATTAAAATGGACTGGGCATTTTTTGCTACCAGTCATGGCAAAGGCGCTGTAGATGGATTGGGAGCAGCAGCAAAACGCCAGCTTTGGGCAGCAATTAAAATTAGACAGGTTTTAATAAACATGGCAAGAGACTGTTATAATTACTTGTCTGCTAATATGAAATGTACCAACTATCTAAAGACATGTTGCTCCAGCGATGGGAAAACATAGCTGTATTGCCACAGATACAGAGGAATCATTACTTTCATTGTGATGGTAAAAACAGTATCTCATACGGTTTGGTCGGTAATTCGGTCACAAAAAGAGTCGTACTTTTTATAAATAAGGTAATTTACAATTACAATTTATTCAGACAGTGAAGATGAAGAGTACGAGCAATAGTTGTTCCGTCCTTAGATAAAAGGATTTTTTGTGTATTGTGAAAATCGTAATATATTTCAAATAAAGCTGAATTAAAAGTATAAAAATGTCTACTTATTTTTACATGCTCAACTTGTCACGCCCGTTAAAAATTCTTGTCACGCCCGACCTATTTAAAAGTGAGTATATAATTTATAATTGCAAATTCATGTAAGAAACATCGGTATTAATGTTAAGAGTATTTATTTAGCTACACAATGAGCTAGTTTTAATCTTGAGCAAGTGATACAATTAGCAGAAAATGTCTGATATAAGCAGAGAGTATCAGATTTTCACTGCGTGCGTGTCGCTCTGCCATAAGTTGATATAGCTTGTTTCGATTTATATTTTTTCAAATTTTTATTTCGGATGTTCCTTCTATCGCTATATACCTGACATTTATGAGTCGTTTTAAAGAACTTTAAATTAGAGCTTAAAAGATACAAGCAAAAATAAAAGTTGAAATGTCGCACCCGTCCCAATGGATTGAGCCATAGGTAATTGACGTGCTACTCGATGGTTGATCTACGGATATGATGCCTCTCACCTCTCATTACCCATCTTCTCCTTCCTCATGGATGGAGGGATGCCATGACCTAGAAGGTTCCACTGGTCATACCAAATCGCTACCACGACAGTCGGGCAGTACCGCAAGGGAGTACCGCAGCGTACCGTGGTCATATCCGGCCAAGGACTGTCAACTTCGGCATCACTCCCCAAAACCTTCGGGGAGTATTTTGTTGTTAACAACAACAACAACAACAACAACAACAACAACAACAACAACAACTATTTCCATCCGCCTTCATGCTTGTACGGGTGCTCTACACAACTGAAACCAACGTGGTAAGAAGCAAGGCCCATTAATAGACTCCATCCTTTGTCCCTGTGTGCTCATCGATCCAAACTTCTTTCTCGTTACCCACCCCGCTACGTTACACCATGCTCACGAACTGTTAAGCGACTTATCCCGACGTCTTCCACAATTTAAAATGCTTAGATTCCACGGTGAAGCATCTACAAGCTGGAGCTCTGTGCAAGCAAGAAAGGTTTTCCATACGTCCTTGACTTGGTATAGAATAAACTGAAGATTTTGGAACCAGTCAACTGAAGGGATCCTTTATCTAAAACCTACACATATCCATTAAATATATATCGTCGCTCCCAACGAAGACTAACACGGTTGAGTTTTCTGCGTCGAAGACTAACACACTTGTTCTCTGCGTGGAAGACTAACACACTTCAGCTTTCTGCGTCGAAGACTAACACACTTCGTTCTCTGCGTGGAAGACTAACACACTTCAGTTTTCTGCGTCGAAGACTAACACACTTCAGTTTTCTGCGTCGAAAACTAACACACTTCTTTCTCTGCGTCGAAGACTAATACACTTCAGTTTTCTGCGTGGAAGACTAACACACTTCAGTTTTCTGCGTCGAAAACTAACACACTTCGTTCTCTGCGTGGAAGACTAACACACTACACGGTGGTAGGAGCCAACGCTGAGCGATTAACATATAACGCTACAGACAGCAGGACTACGACATATCGGGCAGTTAGTTAATCGGAACAACTCGTCGTTGATAGGCAACCTCCGGGATGGGGCAAACCTCTAAGCATAGATCGTTGTGCGACCCCTACAGTCGGGGATAGCTGTTTCAAAATAAACATTCCCAGCAGAGAAGACTGGGAGAGGACGGATTGGTGTCCCGAAACAAATGGTGGCACTTCCATATACACCGATGGCTCGAAGTTGGACGCTTTTTGGGAGTTCCCTTCCTGGATAGCCTAAGCTAGATCGCGGAGCTGGACGTAAAGGACTTGATGGCCTTCATAAAGTCATCTAAGTGGTTCGAGGAGGAGTAACGGGGTCCCGTACGATGTGTCGAAAAAAAAATGTCGAATTTCCAAGACCGAATCTCAAAAAATTTTACTATACCGAAGAGATTTTTGACCGATAAAAAAATGTCGAAAAAGTGCAAATGACCGAAAAAGGTCGAAATTTGGATGCTTAATGTAAAACTTCGAAAATTTGGGTTTAACAACGTGGTTTATAACAACAGAAATATTCTCAGACATTTTCGGGCTACAAAGTGCACATGTAAAAATTACGATTGAGAATGACTTATGATTTCTGCTTATTAAAAGCATAACACTAACCATTTGGTTATGATCATTTCGAGAAAGTTACCGTTATCTCATTGAGCTAAACTATGCTGGAGACACCAATGGCAAAAATAAATCGATGTGTCTTTGATGCGAAGTCTATATACATTTGTTTCGCTATATATGTATGTACATCGATGCTTCGACTTGGTTAGTTTTCTAATATGTGTATATTTTTCTAATTACGTGCATATTTTTGAACAAGAAAAAAATGTTGGTCCAATTTACTTTTGTTTTTGGACAAGTGAGAAACCGAAATAACGTTTAAACGTTCAAAACTTCACAATTTTTATAGAAACATCGATGTATCGATACATCAAATGTTTACGTGACTATAAAAGTCGCCAAAAATCGAAATTTTTCACACATCTTTAAACCGTAGATTCGTTTCTGAGAGGTTGCTGCTAATTATATTGAGAAGAGCTTAAGCGTTTGTGTTTGTAACTTTACCGTCAGGTTTTATATTTGCTTGCAAGAACTATTGCAAAACACTAGAAAAATAATACTCAACATTAATATATAAGATGTAGAAACAATGTAATGAATGATGTGTTAAATTCGCGCGAATTTTACACATCAGTCATTACATTGTTTCTACATCTTATATATTTATTTTCGACATTTTTTCATTCGACATTTTTTTTCGAGACATTTTTTTTTCGACCTTTTGTGTTTTCGGCAAATTTTTTTTCGACATTTTTTTCGACATTTTTAGTTTCGACTTCTTTTTTTTTCGACATATCGTACCAGACCCGTTTAGGAGTGTCAGTCCCGGGATTCTGCTATGTGGAAAATCCCAACAACTCAGGGATTTTCCATATGGCTGGGTCCCGGAACTGACTTTCCTTGTGTTGGTGGTATCACAACGGGCCTTTCAAAACTGGCCTAAGTGTGCCTCTGCGGCAGCCACTTGAACCTAACCTAACCTAGTCTTCGACGCAGAGAACAAAGTGTGTTAGTTTTCGACGCAGAAAACTGAAGTGTGTTAGTCCTCCACGCAGAAAACTGAAGTGTATTAGTCTTCGACGCAGAGAACGAAGTGTGTTAGTTTTCGACGCAGAAAACTGAAGTGTGTTCGTCTTCCACGCAGAAAACTGAAGTGTGTTAGTCTTCGACGCAGAAAACTGAAGTGTGTTAGTCTTCCACGCAGAGAACGAAGTGTGTTAGTCTTCGACGCAGAAAGTTGAAGGGTGTTAGTCTTCGACGCAGAAAGTTGAAGTGTGTTAGTCTTCCACGCAGAGAACGAAGTGTGTTAGTCTTCGGCACAGAGAACGAACTGTGTTAGTCTTCCACGCTAACTGAAATGTATTAGTCTTCGTTGGGAGCGACGATATATATGTACAAATGTAGCTGTGTAAAAAGTGATTAGGAAAAAGATTAGGACATAAGGAAGAAGAAACAAAAGAAGAAGCAGAGAGAGAAAGATACGGAAAAAAGGAAAGGGAAAGAAGTGGAAGGGGAAGAGAAAGAAGTAAAGAAAAAAAAGGGTGGCGGGATGGCTGGGAGAGAAAAATAGAAAAGGGGAAAGACGAAGAGAAAGAGAACTAGGAAGAGAAGAAATAGTAAGAAGTAAAGAAATAAAAGAAGGCAAAAAAAGAGAGAAAGAGAAGGAGGATTAAGAAAGGGGGAAGAAGAAACGGGAAGAAGAAAATAATGAAAACGAGGAAATAAGAGAAAGAAGTAAATAAAGAAAAGGTGGAAAATAAAAAAGGAGTAAAGAAAGAAAAGAGTACAAGAAAGAGAAAGTAGTAAAGAAAAGAAATAAAGGAAAAGAAACAAAAGGAGACAAAAAGAAGGGCGAATAGGAAGAAGGGGAAAAGGAAAAAAGATAGGAGAAGGAAGAAAACTAAGAAAAGAAGGAAAACATGAGAAGGAAGTGAGAAATCAAGGAGCAAAAAAAGAGAAATAAGTAAAAAAAGAAGAAGGAAAAGAAAGATAATTCACTTAATTAGCTGTAAATAACTTAAAATAAACACTCAATTAGCAAAATTTTATATGTGTCGGGCAAAAAATTCTATAAGACAAAATTTGACATTTAAGGAGACGTTTGAAATTTTATAACGCATTTTAGAACTCCGAATTGTAATAGAGAAAGTTGACGGTTTCCTCGTAACGACAAAGGTAATGCCATTGGGTGTAAATTTCGTGAAACGACTCTCGTACCGACAATCAGAATAGAGGTGAATATTTTTTTTTTTTAATTTTAACTTAAAGCTTGATGTTTTTCCTTTAAAATTATACCTTTTTTAAAATGGACCTCGAAAGTTTTTTAATGTTCTTTCAAAAGAGAATTTTTTTAAATTTTTTTTGTGTTTTTTCTCTAGGCTTTGATACATTTTTTATGAAAAAAAAATGGACCCCCTCCCTTCACCCTATTTTCTGGATACGCGCCTGGCAAGTA
This sequence comes from Campiglossa producta, assembly GCA_964058755.1. NCBI lineage: Eukaryota > Metazoa > Arthropoda > Insecta > Diptera > Tephritidae > Campiglossa > Campiglossa producta. Next base: position 28,563,979 of record CAXKVI010000004.1, read on the forward strand.
GGCAAACATTTTTGGACATTATTCGTTTATTCACCCGCTTGGTCTGTTTATTGACCTGTAGAAATGAAGAAATTGAAGAGGAGCAAACTCTTCAACTATCTTTAATTGTGTTCAATTTGAAAATAATTGTATATTTGAAAATCATTGATTGTTTGTCTCAGATTACTTTACTGAAATTGGCGCGTGAAATGAAATAAAACAAGTAAGGAAAGCTGTCTTCGGCTGTGTCGAAGGCTAAATACCTTTCATGAATAAGCGTCACGATTTTCACTGTTTGATCCCAGTACAGCCTGTATGAATTTAACTTTAGCTCATACCGAAATTATCGGAACTATCGATTATATGGGGGCGATGTGTTATATTGTTCCAATCTCATTGCTTTTTAACATCGACATTCCACATTCTAAAATAGCAATAGTTACGAAATTTCACGTTCCTACCTATATAATTACAGGAGTTATCTACCAAAATCCGTTTATGGGAATAATCGATTGTATGGGAGCTATGTGAAATATTTATCCCATCTCAATGATTTTCAACATCGATATTTCACATATAAAAATAGCGATACTTCCAAAATTTCACGTTCCTACCTATATAATTACAGTAGTTATCTACCAAAATCCGTTTATCGGAACAATCGATTGTATGGGGGCTATGTGAAATATTTATCCAATCTCGATGATTTTAAACATCGATATTTCACATATAAAAATAGCGATGCCTCCAAAATTTCACATTCCTACGTGTTTAATTGCAGGAGTTATAGCCCAAAATCCGTTTATCAGAATAATCGGTTGTATGGGAGCTATATGTAATATTGGTCCGATATTGCTGGTTCCGACAAATGATTTCTATATTGGAAAATAGTGGCCGCATACCAAATTTCAGCCAAATATCTCAAAAACTGAGGGACTAGTTTGCGTTCAAACAGACAGACGGACAGATGGACAAGGCTAAATCAACTTATCTCGTCATCCTGATCATTTCGGTATACTTATTGATGGGTCTATCTCTTCTTCTCATATTTACAAACATCGGACCAAAGTTATAATACCATTTCATGTTCATGAAAGGTATAAAAATCTATATAAAATAGAGTGGCCCATATTATTAACCGTAGAACGCATAACCCAAAATGTATTCCACAAAGTGTGCTTGACAGTTAAATATTTTCTCTTGTAAGGGGCTATAATGTCAAACGAATGTAAACAAATGAATTAATCCTTTATGGTGCACCACATGTAAATTGGGTATCATTTTCTCTTCTTTAATATTAGCAAGAATTTACTCTTATACCATCCGCGATTTTTGTAAAAAATGTTTGGTTACAGTTTTCTTACCTTAGCTTACAAAACAATTGAATTCCAACCGTTCTTCACTGGCACCGAAGTTTTTTTCACTACCAATAAAATACTTCTAAATTTGCTACCGAATATTCTTTCGTATTGCTTATTTGAATTAAAGGTAAAATATAAATATTGAAAATGTAAAACAAAAGTTAATTTATAAATTTGTTAATAAAAGTTTATAAACGGAAAAATTTTTTTCAAGTGGGTTAAATTAGTTTTCTGTTTGACATTATACCCTGGTTCCGATTGAGAGCAACGTCAAATTCAAGCACACTTTGTTGAATACATTTTGGCATAACCACGAAATTCCACGCAAACGTATAACCGGGGTACCCGTGTACCCACTAACAAATTTTTACCGTTTTAAATGCACAAAAGCAATTTTTATAAGAAAAAATCATTACAAGTTGAGTGTGAAGCTGTGAGCTGGTCAAAAAAAGTGTCTCTCAAAAATTTAAGTGAATAAACTAAAAATATTGCGTCACGACCAAAAGAATATCTATCTTCCAGTGCATATAAAAGGTAGCAAATCCTTTTAAAATGAAATATTTGAACTAATTAACGTTTTGTGTTTTTGCTATATACTAGGTTTAGTTTTAACACTCAGAAAAAATAAAACATATATTCCGGCGGAAATGAAGGCTCAGAAAGCTAGACCCATGGGTTCAACATTGTTTGGTTTCCGTAATAATGTAACAATCTGCTCGTATGTTCCACGTAAAAATAAAGCAGTGTTGCTGCTTTCGTCGATGCACTATAACGACGAAATAGTAGATCAGAGTGGCAAACCGGAAATTATCGAGTTTTACAATAAGACTAAAGGCGGTGTTGACGTTATGGACCAGTTATTTTCAGAGTACACTACAAAGCGAGCCACAAAGCGTTGGCCACTGGCAATGTTCTTCAACGTCTTAAGGGTCAGTTACATAAAGCTTTATTTTGACTTTACCTCAAACTTTGACAGAAAAGTTCAGTATACGTATTTAAATGAAGCATGGCAAATTGAAATTGGAGACCTCAAAGTTAAAGCAAGGTTAAAATTTGGCAAACTCTCAAATTTTGCTTGCTTTGACAATCAGATGTTGATGACTTTGCTTTAATTAAAAAAGAAAAAGTTGGAGGAAATTATTATATTATTAATTACTATTATATAATTAATTCATTTTTTCTCTATTAAATTAATAAATTAACCAAAACACTTTGAATGCAAAGAAATAAATAACGAAAACAAATGTATAAAAGAGAAGCGTCAAGGAGTTCATTGTAGCATACCTCTGAAGTTGGACGCAAAGTTTTGAGGTAGCAAATGTCAGGTGAGGTTAACAAAGCTTTATGTATTCGACCCTTTAGACATAGCGGCGTTGGCTGCTTAAAAACTATACTACATGAACAACGATATGATACCATATACTGCCAAAAGACGAAAGTTATTCCTTCGAAAACTAGGTAAAGAAATGTGTATGCCCATAATTGAGAAACGTGCGCTCAATCGACAGGTCACACAGCACTGCACGACAAAAATTGCTATAGAAAGCTATTTGGGTCGTCCTATTGAAACAGGTTACAACATCGCCCCTCAACATCTGCCGCGGCAAGTTCAAGGAGACCGGTGACTGGATCTTGTTACCTATGTTATGCACAGGAACCTAAGCGAAGAAGAAAAACGCGAAAATCATGCAGCATCAAAAAACCAATGTGCCTGGCACATTCGGTAACAAATTGTATCTGCACTATTTGTGAGCAGAATAACTAGTACTTCTCTAAAAAATAAAATACTTTCTTTCAATATTCATATTAGTTATTGTATTTTTAACGACTTGCAATAAAATTTTCAAAATAAAACATATGAACTGGTTTTTTCTCTTATTTTACCATATAAAAACTATAGGGTACACGGGTACACCGGTTATGTGTTTGCGTACATGTCGACTTTGGAGGATGATATCTGAGGAACCAAAAACGCCACATCCATAGATAAGCACTGAAACGAGTTAAAAATGCTGTAATTTCCTAGTTCAGAAATCTACAAGCCCTAGTAGCAGTGGTTCTTTCCCTAAAACAGTTCAAAGTTGCTACTGGACACACGGGTACCCGGTTATGCGTTCTACGGTTAAAGAAAAAAAGTTGACTTGACCGTGGTACCTTCGGATTGGCAGCGGGCACATACCAGGTGGGGGTGCCTTAAAACTTTTAATATCAAATTATATTCGTCACAGTTCTTTCCTAACTTTTACTTTTTTTCTTAAACCGGGGGCAAATTTTCGTTCTATGAAATGACAGAGGTTCATTTACAGCAATTCGATTGATCTACACCTTGTATATGTATGAAGGTGGAAAGCAGTGGAACGACAAAAATCGACCAGAAAATCGAAGCGAACCTGAGAAAAAAGTGTGGGTATTTGAAGTTCTTTTCATAAATTTTGTATGAAAATACTTTTCATTTTATCATTTCATAGAACACCCAGAACACCGAAGGCCTAATTCACCCAAGTCCTTTTTTCTGGAGGTCTGGCTCTCCTTATTATACCTGGAAACTAAAAACAAAACTTGATTTTTTCAAGGCAAATTCAACAAGGTAGAATTGACAACTGAAATATTTTGTTTTTGTAGGAGTTTTTCCTTCAAAAAGGTGTAAACAAACGTATTAACCCTTTGCCACCCAAGCACAGTTTTTGTGTCCCATACAATTGTTTTACTTAAGAATTAGATAGCATTTGCTCAGGCCAAATAATTATCAATACATTCGCGGTATATATATGCTAGCCCAAACAGTAACGTACTAGGTAACTTTGGCCACTTTGGAATGTACCTCTTTTCGGACCCTTGTGTTATAAAAATGGGAAGTATTGAATATTTGTCGATTTCCGCCGATTGCACCTTGTTGTTGTTGTTGTAACGAGGTGCAATGCCTGCCGCATGTCAGACAGGGTCACCCCGCGTGTATTGCTCTTGGCCGGGTCGATATAAAAAACGGCCCTGGTGGTTTCGGTACGATGAGTACAGCACAAGTACTGGCACCGTTCTCGTAGAACCGGCAATACGTAGAAACTAGCCGTGTAGGCCATTTAGGTCATTTAGCGTTACCCTGGGTGCACCAACGGAGAGGCGACCTGCTCTTACACCTCTTGCAACTCAAAGAGGTTGTCGCCAGAGTGTCGCAGAAACTGATTTCCATTAGAGTTTTTTTATACTGAGGTCAAAACCTCTTATCAAGGAAAATATGTGTCCGCTAAATGAAGTAATCAATTTATAAAAAAAAGTACAAACTTGTTTGGAACCGGTTCTGGATTTTGAAAGGGTTACGTTTTTTTTATTAAAATAACGGTTACGATTTAGTTTTCGGTTTCGAGAAATTAATCGGCTTCGCTGTTACTGTTGTAAGAGGGACGTGACGGACCAAACAGAGTTGTACGGTATTGAGTCTATGCTCTCACAGCTGCCGAACCACCTTATGGTACTATTCCCATTGTCGATTTCATCAACCCCGTGACCGTGGTCGAAATGGATTTTAGTCGCCTCTTGCGGCAGGCTTTCCACCACGGGGATATTCTAAACCCCTAACCCGCAGAGGCACATGAATCGATTTTAATCGCTTACAGTTTAGATTTCGGTCTAAGATCCAGTTGAAAAAAGATTAGACCATTCATCTTAGCTAAAACGTGCTAGAGTCTAGCTAATCAGAACTCTAAACTCTATTTAAAAGTGCAAGGAACTGAGGCAAGCGGTATTGTATTTATGTGAAACAATTTGCTATTTCTTCACGCTATTGAAAAAAATTTTTAAATATCAAACAGAACGGGTTAATATTTTTTTTCATTTGACGGGAAAACTCCTACAGAAAAGAGAGAACTGTCAAGTTCACTATTACTTTGTTTAATATACTTGGGATTTTTTAAAGTATTTTTTACGGCCCGATTCTGCTTTTTTGAATTTGGCGTCAAAACAAGAAAAAATATTTTATTTTTGACGCAGAACTCAAAACAGTTGACACAAATATTTTTTTCTTTATTATTCATCAAGGTTGCTCATTTCTGAAGAACACGGAATCGGGGGTTAACAAAAACATAATCGCAAGTATCTAAATTTTGTGGAATAAAAGTATGTTCATTACTATGATGAATGATTTTTGAACGAACTGAAAAATATTTTCTTAGTTGAGAGAGTGTTTCATTTATACCTATTTTCAATTTCATTATTGGTAGAAACAATTAATTCCCCTGGTAATCTTAGTGTTTGTCCGTAAACAAGCCCAGCAAGAGAACATTTTAAATCTTCCTTAATTGTAGTTCGTAAACCTAATAATATCCACGGTAAAATTTCGGACCAATGTGTTGCATCATTCGAAGCTGTTATAGCTGTCTTCAATGACATATGAAACCTTTCGATCATCCAATTTTATTGTGGTCACCCACATGGTGAGGTGTGAATTTTGTGAGTTCCCAATAATTTCGTTAATTCACTGAGTAATTTAGAAGTAAATTGAGAACCTTGATCTACCCAGTGGGAAAGTAGGCAATGCATTACCTTTTTCCATGCATTTAAAGATGTATGAATTTTGTTATAAGAAAAGACCACACCAAAAGCAAGGAAGGGAGTAATGTGTCGCTCAATTTTTGATTTGTAGTTTTAAAAAAATTGTTTTTCGTGCATGAAAAGATGTACGAATTTTGTTATAAGAAAAGATCATACCAAAAGCAAGGAAGGGAGTAATGTGTCGCTCAATCTTTGATTTGTAGTTAAAAAAAAAAAATGTTTTTCATACATGAAAAGACGTACGAATTTTGATGTTAGAAAAGATCATACCAAAAGCAAGGAAGGGAGTAATGTGTCGCTAAATTTTTATTTGTAGTTTGAAAAGAAGCAGGCTTGGTAAAAAAATTCAAACTTCAAAAAAAAAAAAGCTACAAAGCCTTAAAATATAAACAATCAAAAACATAAATATTTAAATTAAATAATAAACCTCTGCTGTGGCCGCTGTTCTTTTTCGCGCATCTCCATCCATTGTATATCAATAACAAGTGTGAACTCTTCTTTTGACAACACACATTAAAATGCCGGTTTGTTTACATCCTGCACATATTAAAATGTCGCCAGCACCGAATAACAGAAAAGCAATGGCGTGTTGTTTAACATCCTGCACACATAAACATGGCGGTCTCCTATCTTTTACGTAATGGTAGAAAGAGATGGGAAGATGGAAAGAAGTGAGACAAAAAAGGAAATTAAAAACAGGTGACTAAACTCACTTTGAAGTTTTCACGACTATGTCTATGATATCACACTTGTTATTAACCACAATCTCAAACAGGTGTTAAACTCATTTTGGAATTTTGGCGTTTATCGTCAAGTGAATTCACTTGGTATTTATGCACAATGTCTCCATCGCTTTCTCTGCTGCTGTGAGGCATTCCAGAAATCGTCTGGAGAACCTACGACGCCGTTGCCTTTTATATTTTGTTTTTTTTTATGTTATTTTTTTGTGAGCACTCATCTTGGTTGTACGCCCGCCTGGACCTATACTCAGTGAGTTTTGAAATGTTCACTTTTTCACCATTTGAAATATATGGGAAAAAAGTGTACATTTCAAAACTCACAGTTAGGGAATCCAGGGGCTGGTCGACATAACGAGCTCGCCATTCAAACATTCAAAAATAGGACCTTCTCTCTTCTACCGCTGTAGAGCCTCATGTCGCGTTAATGGCCTTGTTATTCCACAAGGAAAGTAATTACAGATATGTATTCATAAAATGTTATGTACAATTTAATGTGTCCCTTGCAATGCATCTTTTCATTCTAGAAAGGTAATGCAAGATATAATGTATACCTTGTAGTGCATCTTCTCATTCCTGAAAGGTAATACATCTTTTCATTTATAAAAAGTAATGAAAACATGTCGCTTCAGTTTGTAGGCGAGCGACACATTACTTTTCCTATGACATCGCTGTAGAAAAATTTATGCATGTTTACATGAATATAGGAGCTATACATTACTTTATGCATTGCTGTACAATACCTTTTCCCACTGGGTACTGTTATGTTGAGAGGAATACGAAAACATTTCAACAAATGTTGTTGCTACAGTATTTTCTGATATATCTTAAAGGGGATATGCTTCAGGCCAACGTGTATGTCTGTCGATGATAGTTAAAATGAAACGATTTTCTCTTGAAACAGGTAATGGCAAAGAGAATATATCAACAAGAGCCACCACTCGTTATGAAAGCAACAAACAAGATGGATGCCGTTTTCTTTCAGGGTTTCGGTAATTTCGATATAAATATGTTATTGTCTAATCAAAACAAAATGTGTAAAAGAAAATAGCCGAGAACTGAAATAACACAAGAGTCGAAACAAAAATTTACCAGCTGTCGAATTCACAAAACTGAGGAAAACAAAATTACTGAAACCCTGAAAGAAAACGGCATCCATCTTTTTCCTTGCCTTTATAACGAATGACGGCTCTTGTTGATATATTCTCTTTGGTAATGGGCCAACAAGGTCCATATGAATATGTTCAAATCGCCCAGAAGGTATCTCAATTTTTTGTACAGGGGTTTTTGTATATTTGGAAATTTTGGACTTTTTAAAATTTAAACAAGATGTAGTCCAATTATTTATTTCTTTCCGCATATCAAGCCAAAATTATTTGGACTGAATTAAACGACTAGTTGTGCGGACACTTGGATGTGATAAACAGAGTATTTTAGACAGATTCTGTCAGTTGCGGCCATCTTGCTCCCTGAAAAGTTGTCATTCACATTCTGGGTAGCCTTTTAGCAAAATCATGTAAAAAAAGTAGTTAGAAAAATAGTTTAAAATAGTAGTAGTTAGAAAAATAGTAGATGTTGGCTTTTGGAAAATTGATGAATTCATCATTAATAAGTGACTTTAACCTGTGACTGCAACCTAACCTAAGTAACTTTAAAGATTTTCCTTCTGTGATTAGAGTATGTTATTTTCATTCTTAATCATCAGCCAAGTGTGCATGAAAGAGTTGGAGGTAAATTTATTGGAACTGGTTAAATTTGGTTGGTAAAATAGTAATACTATCCCTTTGGCACACTTTTTCCGATAGTATTTATGACCCGAAAGCCTTTCAAGGAACTTTTAGTAAAAATTTAGGTTAAGACTGCTTTACATGAGTCGATGTCCTATTCGATTGTATTCAACCATCAAATACAAGTTGTCGATCGGTAGAATATTTATTAACACGGTGGAACGAAAAAATCGACCAGGAAAACGACACTTATTTTGAGGCTAGAATACTAGAAAACGGCTAGTCGGAGAAAATTGTAGGCTATGCAGCTTTTTAAGGGAATCCGAGTTCTTACTCTTAATATGAGGTAAAGTCTGTGAAATCTAAACTAGCGATGATAGACCTCTAGAATTGAATATTAAGATCTGTAATTTTTACAGTAATATTTTTTCACCTTTCTGAAAAATAAAATCAATATAATTTTCGAATGTGTTAGTTTACTTTGCAATTTTTTATTTGCATTACAATTTATATCCTCCTTTTTCGATTTTTCTACTACCCTTTCCTTGACGAAAGAAAAAAAACATTCCTGCTTTTTTATTCGCAAACGAAACCCGTACACATTTTCATATTGGGAGTGTCCATAATAAACGTCAAGGGAAGAGCAAACCTTCTTTAATTGAATCATGAACTTAGGATAAGTTTTAACCATTGTGTATCAGTACAAGTGTGGAATCTTCTGCATAGACGTCAAATTTTCAAAGTGAGTTTAACACCTGGTTATCAGAGTTGCTTTTTTGGAAAATAGTATCATTTAGCGCCGAGTTGCATTCGATTGCGTAAAAAAATAGTAGTAGATAAAGGGGTAATAGTTCTCTAAATTTATAAAATAAGGTGAAAAATAATGGTTGAAAACTTCTTAAGGGCCACTTGCATAAAAGCCGATTAAGCCTAATCGGTGATTAACTTGACAGCTAACCATACAAAATACGTCAATTAAACTCCGGTTAGTCGTTATCAGCTTTTATGCAAGCGGCCCTAAGTCTGTCTTTCATTAGGTAAAATTTTTATAATTTCTATCGACTTTATCGAAATAAGCGGTAATTGTATACTTTAGCTTTCAACTGTTAATATATTAGCTAAAAGTATGGAAGGGGGCTCGAAAGACGGGGTTGGCCTCAGGATCACGAATCCGGAAGCGATTTTTAAATTTTTGGTTTCAGTGAAAAGTTATGGTCAAAAAACCGAAAATTGACCCGGGTTCGATACCAGAATTGGGGCGGAATCCATGGTATTTATGTGTAGAACATCTTTCTGAGCTGGCGGCCTTCGGCCGCGCTTATACAAAATTAACCTGGGCAACGCCATCCCAAGTCCGGGGTGTTGCCTGAACCGTGCCACGCTACGCACTTTTTGGACGTTTTTAGGCGCAGTCTCATGTAAATACAACAACCACATAAAAACTTGGATTGCAAATATCTCCTCAGAGAAGCAAAACATTAAAAAAGAGCTTCCGGATTCGTGATCCTGAGGAAAATTTCCGCCTTTTGAGCCCCGTGCCATAATTTTAGCTAATTTATTAGCAGTTGACAGCTAAAGTAGACAATTACCAAATAAGCAACCGAATCTCGATAAAGTCGATCAAATTTGTCACCTTTTGACCTAATGAAAACCAGCCTTTAGAGTTGTAATTTAAATAGTTTATTTTACATTTTGAAATTGTAGCACTCTTTTCAGAAATCATTTGCTACTTCATAGAATTTGTAAAGATTTAAAAACGTACTGCAAAAGGCAACAAAAAAAATGAAAACTGCTAACATTTCACGACAGGCCGATTGCATTATGCTGGCGAAATTCCACAGCTTTAATGTTGGTACTTGGTTTATAAATGAAAAACAATCTATCTAAAAAAATGTGTTCTCATTTTCTGGTTTCTTATTTCCAACATTAAAATTTTTCCTGTAAAATAAATAAAATTTAATCGTTTTAAGTTTTGTATTTTTTGCAAAATATAATAAAAGTGTGAGCTGAAAGATTCGCTTAAAAATTTCCCTACAAATTGGAATGAAAAAGTTGTGCAACACAGCAACACTTTTTTGCAATCAAGAACCCTATCTCATTGTTTTACGGTCCTGCACAAAACCCTGGTTTGCAGAAACCACAATAGCAACCCAGATTTTTGACATGGATGTGTGTTTTGATTGACGTTGAAGTGTGTTTTGACATTTCTGTCAAAGCTACATTTCACACTTTATGTTATACACAATGGTTTTAACGCTGAAGCATTGAAGTTGAACTTTGTGATTGAGTATCCGGAAAAGATATGTCAGCTATCTCATCATTGTATACCTTATATAGTAGCGCAACTCGCAAAAAACACACTAATACACACGCACAGCATATTCCCCATAAGCACAGAAAAATATTTTCTCAAACGTTTGGTAAAAAATAAGGGTCAATAATGTACCACGACTTGGACAAAATTTATTTTAGGGAATGGTATAGGGGGTCGTATGTATAAAAACTTTGAAAGTAGAAACTGCCGGACATTTATAGTATAATTTTTATATATAATTATACCTCAAGTTAATACTCATTTAGCAAAAAAGTTTACCTGCTACTGGTAGTTTATCACTAAATCGAAAATTAATTGATTGATTAATTGATATTAAGTTTTCAAAAAGTGAGAATTGACGTTGAAGGTTTCATCTCAAATGCGTCTCAGATTGATATCAAACATAATGGCTTATTGGGCTTCATACTATTCCTTCATTCCATTTCATTTGGAGTCACTCAGCCAGTGCCTTCCACTCAAATTCGTAAGAAGAAGAAAAGAAGTTGCCAAACTATAGAGGGATAAACAATGTAGCTTTGTTTCTTTTCTGCTAATTATGAATAATTATGAATAATTATTCCTAAAAAAGTGTTCTTTGAAAAAATTAGCAGCGAATTCAGCAGCTTTTTGACATTTAATTGAGAGAGAGAGCGCCAATTCGCTGCAAGTTATTGCTGGATATTTTTCGTCCAGCAGAAACCAGCAAGCAGGAACAGCTGATCGGTGAAATAGCAAAACAACAACAAAAAATGTAAATTCAAATTGTTAGCCAATCAGAAACATAACAGCTGTTTTGTCTGCAAGTTTCTGCTGAACCCTGTTCGACGAAAAATTAGCAGAAATGAGATTTTGACAGCTTTTTACAAGACTCTCTTCTGCTGACAGTTCTTTGCTGGAGATTTCAAGAAACAGAGCTTGTATCTCATTGCCTGATGACGGAAAAAGGTCCTCTTCGATTTCGGACTTGTCAGCACTGTCTGTGTTATTTATTTCTGCCGCCTGAGCAAAAAATACAAAGTAATTATTAGTACTCATTTAAGCTAAACTTTTAGAAACCTACCATTGACCTTAATTTTAGCATCCATAAGCAGCTTCAAATGACTTTTCGCACACATCTCAGTAATTTAATTTCATTTGATCAATGTTCTTACAATATGAGACCTAAGATTTACATACAGTGGCTCACGTTGCTTATAAATTTGTACATACGGAAGATTACGCACATGGTCGGCTAGAAAATTTCCAATTTTTATGGCGGACGATTTGAACTGTGAACCAACGTACATATAGTATACTTATTTCATGTCCCTTTACAACGTACATGCCAATTTATGTACATATCGCACACTAAAGCTTTCGGCAGAATCAGTCCGTCACGTACTTGCCGGAAAAGGAAGAAACTGACAGCCGAGTAGGATGTGTGTATTTTGCATCTAAAACGCAAGATTGACAAAGTATCAGTCAACGGATCCGGCGTCCTTGCCAATTTTCTATTTTGACGGAACGGCAGCTGCGTGACAAATGTCAAAATCAATTTTAACGCCATTTTGACAACGCGTTTGTGAAAAGGCAAATTTAACCAAAGTAATTTTTTGAAATTTCCCTTTTTTTTACCGAAATTTTGCATTTGTTATGTGTTTTTTTTTTTTAATAATTTTCGTTTTGCGCTAATTACTTTGTTGACATATCTGTGTACTCCAACATGACGTACGTCAATCGCTATGTGCCATCCCTGTGCGGCACGTACGTTTTGTCACGACGTACGTCTCGTACATGATGTATTGACGGACTGATTCTGCCGAAAGCTTAAATCAAAAAGAGTCAGAAATGAAAATCAGAGTAACTTTCAGTTAATTGCTTCTGGATCGCACAAAAGTCATTCGATTTTTAAAAACTTTGCATCACTGTGTTCTTTAAAGAGTAACGATAATAGTCAAAAAGAAATAAAATTTATGTACCTACTGGCTCTACAACTTTTTAGTAGGCAATCTATGCCAAGAAAGCGACCTAAAAAAATTTTGAGTTGTGACGGTTTTTGATTTAGGGTGCGATATATATACATACGTATGTGGCTTAAACTATGTTTAAATAATTGAGTACATTTGTTGACGACATTATACCACCAATAATTATGACCAAATAGTTGCCAAAAAGGCGCAGCGGCCTATTGAGTTTTTTGATCCGCATAACGTATACTGTCGAGAAAAAATAGAAAACTCAAGGGTAAGTTTTATTTCCTTTCAAAATAATAAAACTCAAGAAATAAGTTTTACGTTTGATCAAAAAAATAAAACTCAAAAAGTGATCATTACCTGTCATTACCCCTACAAGACAGATGACAATCATTTGATACAACATTTGATTGTCATTGCTGTCAGCTAAACGATCATCGCTTCAATCATTTCACACGAGGAATAAGAAAAAGTTGATGTCAACAACTGTGTCCGTGTGAGTTTTTGTCTCCCTCTAACACATTACTAATTTCAATTAGGCATATATCTGTCTCACTCTATTTTTGGATCAATGATGACATCAGAATGATGTCATAATGATAACACAACTGACATCTGTCACACCTGCCAAAACTGATAAGAAAATGACTTTGAATTTTTTTTTTTTTATTAAAATATTTATTACTAAAAATCATAGCAATTTTACAAAAATATTCACTGTAAATTTTATACATATATGCAATAATTGAAATGCCTTTAAATGAATGATCTCAAAATGTAGTTATTACGGGGTTTCTCTTCGCTCTTGTGTTGCATTGTGGGTTTAGGTCAGTGGTGGGCACGAAGAGAGCGCTCCTTATTTTAAACCATTGTATTGTCGTCCCACTGGACAGTTATTTACGACCTACAGTTTAGTCTCACGTGCCCTATCTTGACGGCACGTTCTCCAATCACTTTCTTAAAATCATTTTCTGCGCCCATTTTCTCTCCACTGAAATGCGAGTGTGCTGCTCAAAACACAAAAAGTATAATTCGAGTTTCGGTCCCAGCCTATTTACAGCTCCTTCGCGAAGAGCACCTAAAACATGAAACTTTAAAAATGTCTCTTGCTAATTTATTGTACTTATCTTCTTTTTTATTTGCTGCCAAACTTTTCTTTTTTGAATTTATTTTGAATATAATGAGCACCGAACTAAAATTTGTCTGAGTTTTGAAAAGAAATGAAAATGCATCACTTGTTATAATCATTTTATCATCACGTGACAGTCAGCTATGACAATTAATGACAATTGTCAGTGTTTTTGTCAAAACGTTATCAGCATTGAGAATTTAGAGTGTGAGTGTGTTAGTAAAAATATCAGCCCGTCTTGTAGGGTACGGTTAATCAAAAAAATAAAACTTTAGCGTAACGATTATTGTTGATTTTTATTGAAAAAAATCAGAAAATAATGATCAAATGTCGAGTTCTATAATTAAACTTATAACAGTTACGGTCCCTGCTTAAACCTAAATCAATTTCCAAAAGTTTAGCACTAAAAGTTTCAATTGAAGTACCATTGTGTATCAATACCAAGTGGAACTCTTCTTTTGACAACACACATTAAAATGTCGTTTTGTTTACATCCTACACATATTAAAATGTCGCCAGCAAAGAATAACAGAAAAGGAAATGGCGTTGTTTAACATCCTGCACACATCAACATGGCGGTCTCCTATCTTTTACCTAATGGTAGAAAGAGATGGGAAGATGGAAAGAAGTGAGTCAAAAAAGGAAATTAAAAACAGGTGACTAAACTCACTTTGAAGTTTTCACGACTATGTCTACGGCGAGATGATTTAACGTCACTTTCATAATTAGCCACTATTATAGATGAACGGTTTAGTTTAAAAAATTGGAATGTCTTTTAAAATTACAAGGTTTTATAAATTTATAAGCATTATTTTTGAATTTTCGATGATACCAACAAATATCATGATTATTATAATCTATCGATCTAGAACATTTTGTTGATTTAGAATCATTTCTATCTCTAGATCTTGATCTAATTTGTAATTTTGTTTAAATTTTGATAAATAGATGTACTCATTTGAAGAGTGAGTTGGATTATCATTTACATATATTTTCTAGTGCTGTAAGATTGCGTGTACGAACTGGTGATCGTTGTATTAAAAAAAATTAAAATTCTGGAGAAGAAGTTTACAGAAAAAGTATGGGTCGTTCCATATCATTTTTACAACTAAAAAATAGATTGTCCTGAAACATTTTATTTTATAAACTCGATGCAATATAAATCGACACGTATTTTTTTATTTTCGAATATTATGCGAAATTTGCGAGTAATAATTTTTTAAAGTTTTGATATACGAAAAAATACGACAATTTTAAGTTCCTTCAAATCATTTTAGTTTCTAAACGAATTCGTATAAAAAGTGAAACTTACAGGTTTTGTTAATAATAGTTTATACTCTTTAAGTACACAAAAATAAAAAAATTAATTTTTTTTTCATTTAATTTTTTTTTTTTTAGTTCGTTCCATATCATTTTTACAACTAAAAAATATATTGTCCTGAAACATTTTTTTTATAAACTGGATGCAATATAAATCGACACGTATTTTTTTATTTTCGAATATTATGCGAAATTTGCGAGTAATAATTTTTTAAAGTTTTGATATACGAAAAAATACGACAATTTTAAGTTCCTTCAAATCATTGTAGTTTCTAAACGAATTCGTAAGTGAAACTTACAGGTTCTGTTAATAATAGTTTGTACTCTTTAAGTACACAAAAATAAAAAAATAAATTTTTTTTTTCATAAATTTTTTTTTTTTTAATTTTTATACATAAAACTAAATAAGCTCTACAGTTTGAAGAATATCTCCTAAAAATTTCAGAGTGGTAGATTAAGTGGTTTCCGTCCACCAGCCAATTCTTTATAGTTATTTCAGCTCTTTGCTCATATAAAATGCACCTAAAAACAGTTTGTGTTTTTTGTGAAACATTTTGTATGAGTTGATATTTGTTTTTTAATATTAAAATTAAACATCTCAAACTCAATAACAAGTTTGAGTTCAACGTAAAAATACATGCTGATTTTTTCTAACGAACCCCCAAGCAAAAAAAATTATAACTATGTACTTTATTTTAGAATTTTTGTTTATGCATACATATTAGACTTTTATAAAATCGCTCACTGATACGCATAACAATAACATAGTTTGTAATAGTAATGACTAGCAGCTCAAAGTTGGGCGTGGATTTTTCACGCGCTTACTTTTGTGCAGGGTTGGGCATTTTCGCACTACCACTAATTTTTTAGTGAAAATTTCTTCACTGATACATAGTTAAAACCAAAAATCATTATCACTAAATATTAAGTAAAAGTGGGGTCGACTTTATAATAATACCCTACCATTGCGAATTTTCCAACGAAACTTGATATAAACTTTCAGAAAGACTTCCTTTAACTCAATTTAACAAAATTTTAAGAAAACCTAGTCCGAAAATAATAATAAATAAAATCAAAAAACACTATCACCAAATTTTTAGTGATAGTGGTTTTTGATTTTAACTATCACTGAAAAAATTATCACTAAAAAATTAGTGGTAGTGCAAAAATGCCCAACCCTGCTTTTGTGCACCCTGCAGAAAGTGAAAAAAATGTATACTTTTCCATCTAAGTTTTCCTTTGCATTTGCCATACTGTATCTGCTTAGTGCATAACTCAACAGGCGGATGACGTATTAGTCATGCTGTCTAGAGGTGGGCGTCGTCGTGTTTGGAAATGAGATTTCGTGTCGGGCTCGTGCGTGATCGTGTTGAGCGCGAAAACCACAACAAAAAATACGCACGAAAAAACACGATCAACTTTTTGTACTAAACTGGCGCATTTTTATTTTTTGTAAGTTACATTTTTTATAAGTATCATAATTCCACTTCACTCCATCCCTAACTTCAGTTTAACACTTGGTTAAATACACAAATACAGATTTTTTTTATTTTAACATTATAAAAGTTTTGCCTAGTGTTTTTTATTCATGTATGTACTTATGTACATAAATACTTGAAAAAATACTTGTAAAAATATATCGACGACTGTTTCACTCTGTTACAAAATATTTTTCAAAAACGTTAAAATTTTGTCTTGCTTGGGCTTTCGTTATAAAAAAGCAACATGTGTTTTTACATTAAACTCAAACTTGTTATACAGTTTGAGATGTTTCATTTTAATATAAAAAATAAAAATATCAACTCATACAAAATGTTTTACAAAAAACACAAACAAATTGTATGCTACTGTTTTTAGGTGCATTTTATATGAGCAAAGAGCTAAAATGACTATAAGGAATTGGCTGGTGGACAGAAACCACTTAACCTACCACTCTGAAATTTTTAGGAGATATTCTTTAAACTGTAGAGCTTATTTAGTTTTAAAATCAACAAATTTAAAGAGTCCCATTTTTAGTTATATGTATATATGTATAAAAACTAAACAAAAAAAATTGTATGAAAAAAAAATAATTTTTTTTATTTTTGTGTACTTAAAGAGTACAAACTATTATTAACATAACCTGAAAGTTTCACTTTTTATAAGAATTCGTTTTGAAACTACAATTATTTGAAGGACCTTAAAATTGTCGTATTTTTTCGTATATCAAAACTTTAAACAATTATTGCTCGCAAATTTCGCATAATATGAAAAAATAAAAAAATACGTGTCGATTTATATTGCATTCAGTTTATAAAAAAAAAATGTTTCAGAACACTCTATTTTTTAGTTGTAAAAATGATATGGAACGGCCCATAAACATCGAACCAAATATCTAAATCAAAATAGCTAAAATGGCAACATGGTACCTACATACATAAGTGCGGTAAGATGCCTCATCATGACAAGTAGCACGTGTTCCTTATTTATTATGGTGCTGATTAAGGTTGTTCGTAAATTAAATTTACAACCACCTTACGAAGAACCCTTTAAAGGTTTTTCAAAAAACAATAAAACTCTTAAAATTCAATATGTTAACACAGTCAAAACTTTCTCAATTGATTTATTAAAACCAGCAAACACCATCCAACAACAAATTCAGCTACATTTTCTCATAAAAAAAACAGTCACTTTTAATATTAATTAAATTGTTTTGATATTTTAATATTACTATTGTTATTTATTTTATTTTGCTTTATTATATTTTTTTTTTGGAGGGGGGTAAATGTAGGGTTTATATACTTTGTTTTAATTCTACTTTGTTATATTTGAAAGTTTATTTAGTTGTTTAATATTTTTTGATGATTTTAAAATCAAATGAAAATTTTATTATTATTGAAAATTTTCTTACATATCTTAATCAAAGCAAAAATAAATATTATAATTATTCAATTTAAAATAATTAAAAATTCCAACTCCTCCTCGAACCACTTAGATGAAGGCCATCAAGTCCTTTATGTCCAGTTCCACGATCTGGCTTAGGCTATCCAGGAAGGAAACTCTCAAAAAGCGCGTTCTCACGCTGCTTAAAGCCGGGCAGTTGCAGATGAGGTGCTGCACCGTTTTCTCTTCCTCATCATCCTTGCAGCTCCTACAGCATCGTCTGTAGGGCACACCTACCCTTTCTGTGTGCCTACCAATAAGGCAGTGCCCAGTTAGAACACCTGACGGAATGTGTAACCTTCAGCATTAGCCTGCATGTGGCAAACGGCATACCTAAGGGCCCTTTATCCCGAAGAACATGCTTGGCCGTACCCTGCCTGGCAAGTTCGTCTGCCTTACAGTTTCCCTCAATGTCCCTGTGTCCCGGGTCCCATGTAAGGTTCACGCGGTTCTGTTGGGCCATCTCTTGAAGAGATCGACGACAGCTGAGCGCCAGTTCAGAGTTGAACGAATAAGAGCCAAAAACTTTGATGGCCGCCTGGCTGTCGCTGAAAATAACGATGTCCTCGCCGATAGTGCGTTTACTTATCCAAATCGCGGCATCAAAGATTGCTGAGACTTCAGCCTGGAAGACGCTTCAGTGATCAGGTAGTCTGGAGGAGAGCTCAAGTTCCAGATCCCTTGAATAAACCCCTCCTCCAACTCCTGCCGCCATTAGTAGCAGGGCAGCGATCCATCCTCTCCCATTCTTCCGTGCTGGGAATGTTCGTTTTGAGACAGCTGTATCCGACTGTTGTGGCCGCACATCTATCTGTGCTCAGAGGAAGAAAACTGTAAGATCCTAGAATACTGGAGTGTCCAGTTGTGCTTGCGTCCAGCCGGACGTTTCCCTTAGGCGCAGAGCCACTGCCGTTGCTGCCTGGTACGCTTCCAGACCGAGTGGCAGAATGCCTAGAATGGCGTGAAGAGCTTCGTTGGGCGTTGTTCTTATCGCGCCGCTTATACAGATCATGTCAGATCCAGGCTTGGGCATTTTCGCACTACCACTAATTTTTTAGTGAAAATTTCTTCACTGATACATAGTTAAAACCAAAAATCATTATCACTAAATATTAAGTAAAAGTGGGGTCGACTTTATAATAATACCCTACCAATGCGAATTTTCCAACGAAACTTGATATAAACTTTCAGAAAGACTTCCTTTAACTCAATTTAACAAAATTTTAAGAAAACCTGGTCCGAAAATAATAATAAATAAAATCAAAAAACACTATCACCAAATTTTTAGTGATAGTGGTTTTTGATTTTAACTATCACTGAAAAAATTATCACTAAAAAATTAGTGGTAGTTCAAAAATGCCCAACCCTGGTCAGATCTATGGACTTTACTTAACAGATTCAGGTTTGTGGTCTTGCTCAGCGCAGGCCACCACACACTCCATATAGCATAATAGGTCGGATAATTGCGGTGTAGATCCTTCTGCATATTTTGGGGCTGATACCCCACTTTTTGCCAATGGCTCTTTTGCAAGTGTAAAGAGCAACACACGCCTTCCTCTGGCGCGGAAGAATATTCTCCTTCCAGTTTAACTTCCTGTCCAGAACTGTGCCCAAGAATTTGGCTTTATCAGCCAAGTTCAGGCTCACGCCATTAAGTTCTGGTAGGTCCAGCGGTGGTATTTTGTACCGGTTGGTGTAGAGAACGAGTTCCACTTTTCTTGGGTTGATACTAAGTCCGCAACGAGAGGACCATGCCGAAACTTTACGCAGTGCTACTTGCATCAAGTCACACAGAGTTTGTGGGAATTTGTCCCTGTATGCAATGGCTAAATCGTCTGCATATGCCACTACCTTCCCGCCCCCACCATGTATCACGTAGCAACGAGTTGACAGTGAGGTTCCATAGAAGCGGGGAGAGAACTCCACCCTGAGGCATTCCCCTTGTGACATAGCGTGATAAATCAACCGTGCCAAGTGATGAATATATTTTCCTCCCCCGTAGTAGTTAATCGATTAGTCCAGCTAGAGATCTGCTTATGCCCAGATTAGTAAGAGCAGTGTTAATAGCCTCCGGACTTATATTGTTAAAAGCCCTTTCAATGTCAAGGAAGGCCACGAGACAGTAATCCTTTTCACCCAACGATTTTTCAATGATAGAGACTAGGCTGTGAAGCGCAGTTTCTGTTGATTTACCCTTGGTGTAAGCATGCTGATAGCTGGAGATAAGGTTGCTATCAATAGTAGTGGAGAGGTAGTCGCTGATTATCCTCTCGAAGGTTTTGAGTGCGAAGGACGAGAGGCTGGTGGGTCTGTAGTCCTTTGGCTCGTAGTGGGTGGCCTTCCCAGCCTTAGGAATGAACACTACCGTGGTGTGTCTCCAGGAATGTAGTTGAGAGCCAGGCAGGTTGTATAGAGAAATACTAGGCATTTGGCTGATGTCTCCGGCGTGTTAATGAGTTGCGCGGGGATAATCCCGTCCGGGGATAATCCCCGGGTACCCGGGCAGGCTATTACCCGGACCCGCTATTACCCGGGTAATACCCGGGCATCATATGGCAAACTTCTACTGTAAGCATGCTTGGTTTATTTCAAATATTCAATTCAGTGTACCAGGCGCACAGAATTTATATGTAAGCAAATAAAAAAAGCTGAAATGAAAATTCAGTTTATACAGTTTTAGGCAAAATATAAGAATCATGAGCGGAAGTTTATGAAATTTCTTTCATATGAATTTGTGATGTGAACTTCTAAATCTGTTAACAACAATTTAATAGTAAGAGCATAAAAATGACATTTTGAAAATATCTCAAAAGTTTTGCGTTTCATTTAAAAGAGATACTCGCTGTGATTTTTTCCACCCTTTTGTATATTGAATGGTATCTACATAAAACTTGGGTTCTATCTGCTGTTCTTTGTCGCTACCTCTAAACATAATTCTACATTTTAGTCCCTATAAAGGTTTTAGTCAAAATCATCAGGAAAACTAAATCCCGAAAATCCTATGTATATTTTACTGAAGCAAAGGATGAATGCTTTCACCCCAACAAGTAAAAACTTTCAAGGCGAGGTAAAAGAGCCAACCTTATTTTAAAATTGTTCCATCATTTTTGGATTCAAAGCTAACATAAAAACAAGTAAGGAAGTCTAAGTTCGGGTGAAACCGAACATTACATACCCAGCTGTGCACATAAAATGCTGTTATTCTTTGTTTTGTATAGTTAATGGTGTTAAAATTAATAAAAATTGCTTGACTCATAAGTGGGCGGTGCCACGCCCACTTTCCAAAATTTTGAAAAAATTATGTAAAGAATATGAAAGTTGATGTATGTACCAAATTATATTATTATAGCGAAATCAGTTAATTAGATATGGACTTTTCAATATTTCCACCTCCTTTCAATATAACTTTTATGAAAAAGTAGGCGTGGTCGCGAAGCGATTTCGTTTATTTTCTATAGCTGAATTTACCACAACAATAGTATGTCCTCTACGAAATTTCGTTATACTAGCATAAACTGTTCTGAAGTTATTAAGAGTCAAAAATTTAAAATTTCTTCAAATATACGTGGGCGGTACCACGCCCCCTTTTCAAAAATTTTTATAAAATCGGCCTTAGAACATCTAAATCAATACATATTGCAAATTTTATCATTGTAGCTGCTTCTAATATTGAATTAACCCATTTTATACGTTTTTCGAAACTTTCGATATCGAAAAAGGGGCGTGGTTATGGTCCGATTTTACCCATTTTCAATAGCAATCTATTCTGAACCCAAATAAGTACGCATGCCAAATTTGGTGAAGATATCTCATTATTTGCTCAAGTTATCGTGTTAACGGACAGACGGACGGACGGACGGACGGACGGACGGACGGACGGACATGGCTTAATCAAATTTTTTTTCGATCCTGATCATATTGATATATGGAAGTCTATATCTATCTCGATTCCTTTATACCTGTACAACCAACCGTTATCCTAACAAAGTTATAATACCCTGTGTACAAGTACAGCTGGGTATAACAAGTAAGGAAAGCTGTCTTCGGCTGTGCCGAAGGCTATATACCTTTCATGAATAAGCGTCACGATTTTCACTGTTCGATCCCCAGTACAGCCTGTGTCAATTTAACTATATTTACTATACACATTACACATCTTTGTTATAATTTAAAAAAACTTACAAAATAATAGGATCCGAGTTATCGCAACAATCGATTGTATGGAGGCTATATATTATACGTGTTCAATTGTACTGACTTACACTATACACATTACATATGTAGAAAGTACTAAAGGTGCAATATTTTACGTTCCTAACTTTTTAAATGCGGAAGTATTGGCCAAAAAACCTTATATCGGAACAACCGGCTGTATGGGGCTATATGTTACATTTACCCGATCTTCTTGATTTTCCTCTTCACACTACATAAATTGAAAGTACTCAAGTTGCAAAATTTTATGTTCCTAACTTTTTAATTGCAGAAGTTTTGGCCAAAAAACCTTATATCTGAACAATCGGTTGCATGGGGGCTATATTCATTCATTCATTTTTATTCATTATTATCTTATGACAACTTAAAAGAAATTAACATTAGTACATCAGTGAACATACAACAAAGTAAATACAATAAGATAATAGCTAATGACGTCGAGTGTTCAAAAAAAGAACAGTGATAACGCCATTTCTTGTAATGATTACAATGGAAGTTTGAAAATGTGGGGTGCAAACAGATATCATTTAAAAGGAGAATTTAGGAGTTTAACATTGATAGTAAATAAATTTTTAAAATAAAAGTATTTAAAAATAATAAAAAAAAAGTACATCGGTTCATTACATAGCAAGAAATTTACAAATTAACATAATAAATAAAAAAACAATAAAAAGCAAAAAGAAAATATGTTGCCAAAATAACCAAATTATTAAAAAACTATTAGAAATAAAGTACATCGGTTCATTGCATAGCAAGTAACTTACAATGAGAAAAAAAAAATAATAAAAAAGTAGTAAGAAAAATAAGAAAATTGTTGCAAAAATTTTTAAGTCGGAAGCCGATTATGTGATAGGCCGTAACAGAACTTCAATATCGTCATGGTTCAACCCAAGAAGCCATATTTTCACCTGCTTTAGGAAAATGCTTATTCTTCGAATTGTTTTTATACCTTCGGGAAGCTTATTGAAAATCATACATGATACTATGGTATAGAAGTTTCGATACAGAGTTGTGCGTGAGGCAGGCACAATATGTTACATTTGCCCGATCTTGTTGATTTTCACTATATACACTACATAAATAGAAAGTACTCGAGTTGCAAAATTTTACGGTCCTAACTTTTTAATTGCAGAAGTTTTGGCCAAAAAACCTTATATCTGAACAATCGGTTGTATGGGGGCTATATGTTACATTTGCCCGATCTAGTTGATTTTCACTATATACACTACATAAATAGAAAGTACTCGAGTTGCAAAATTTTACCGTCCTAACTTTTTAATTGCAGAAGTTTTGGTCAAAAAACCTTATATCTGAACAATCGGTTGTATGGGGGCTATATGTTACATTTGCCCGATCTTGTTGATTTTCACTATATACACTACATAAACAGAAAGTACTCGAGTTGCAAAATTTTACGGTCCTAACTTTTTAATTGCAGAAGTTTTGGCCAAAAAACCTTATATCTGAACAATCGGTTGTATGGGGGCTATATGTTACATTTGCCCGATCTTGTTGATTTTCACTATATACACTACATAAATAGAAAGTACTCGAGTTGCAAAATTTTACGTTCCTAACTTTTTAATTGCAGAAGTTTTGGCCAAAAATTCTTATATCTGAACAATCGGTTGTATGGGGGCTATATGTTACATTTGCCCGATCTCGTTGCTTTTCACTATATACACTACATAAATAGAAATTACTCGAGTTGCAAAATTTTACGTTCCTAACTTTTTAATTGCGGAAGTTTTGGCCAAAAAACCTTATATCTGAACAATCGGTTGTATGGGGGCTATATGTTATACTGGTCCGATCTTGTCAGTTCCGACAAATGATTCCTATATTACAAAATGGTGGCCACATACAAAATTTCAGCCAGATATACCAAAAATTTAGGGACTAGTTTGCGTTCAAACAGACAGACAGACGGACAGACGGACATGGCTAAATCAACTCATTTCGTCATCCTGATCATTTCGGTATACTTATTGATGGGTCTATCTCTTCTTCTTCTCATATTTACAAACATCGGACCAAAGTTATAATACCATTTCATGTTCATGAAAGGTATAATAAACATAAATAGCTAGAATATTTATATTCGGTCTTATTGTTTTACACATTGCTGTAGTATAAAAATTTGAAACAGGTTGCTGGCGTATTTGTCAGTGCAGCTGATACTTTTTCGAAACAAATTTTTGTTCAAGTTTTGTATCAGGCGCACAAAATTTACATGAAATAATAATAGGTTGCTACAAAAACAAAAATTCAATTGAAATAAAAATTTCTGCCTCAAACTGGTGTGTACAGAAGGGGGCGTAAGTGGGTCTACTGCCCCTATCCACTCAACTTACTATTACATTGCATCGGTATTTTTGTTGTACTATTATTTTTAGTGTTAAGAATAAAGATTTTCCAACAGTCATATAACACATAAAAATACTTTGGAAACTTTCGTTGAGAAACGTAGTGAACTTCGGCTGTGGTCATGAAATTCGCGAAGTGTGTATCGGTCATAAAATATTCTCAGAAAAAAAATGTAACTGCCCAGCAGGTTGCGCTCGCAATTACCACCTTTTATCTCTTACGCTAACACATTTTAGTCTTGGGGTTTGGCGGCTGTTGCAGCAACCACATGATGGGTAAGTTTTGGAACAATCTTCCGATGTAGGGTAATCTTCAACTCTTTCTTCGACGTAAACCATATGTTCGCTATAATAATGTTTTTATAAATTTTTAAGAGAAAACCATAAACTTTTTAAATGGGTTAAAAAATGAGTACCAGCCTTTTTTCAATCCTACAATCCTCAACGGGAATTTTTTATAAACAAATTTTAACTTTTTTTTATTTGGGACGCTACGGAAATAATTTTTTCATTTTTGAGAAAAGGCTACGAGATGTTTTTTCAATCCTACAATGTTTGGTGACGAAATTAATCACATACATTTACACATCGCAATTTTTTTTTTTTTTTAATCCAAAATTATATGTGACGCTACTGGAATAATTTTTTAAATTTTTGGGAAATGGCAACTAGATTTTTTTTTGTTTTCAATTATAAAATCAAACGAAATTGATCTCATGCATACATATACACACCACGAACTAATTATAAGACCAATAATTTTTCGTGTACAATAAACTGAAATTCAAGTTGTTTGTTGAAATGGATGATTCTGATTGTGCTAAATATTTTGATGTTCTTTGTAAAACGAAAACCTTTTAGTTTGTTCGCCATGAACCAAAAGTGAATAATAACTAACTAGTTTGGTTCGTGTTACAAAAGGTAAACAGACATGTAGTACATATTTTAGTATGACCCGGAAACTACACTGATGTGTATGAGTCCTTTTCTAATTTTTTTTGCCCCAGCAACTGGAGTACCATACTACAATACCGTGCTAGAAGCCATTGAAATTAAGTGGCGCTTGAGAAAGGAAATGAAAATGATTTGCAAAGTTTCCTATCAAGAAAAGGAGAGAATGTGTGAATATAATGTACATGTTTACTACATTTCGATATATTAAGTTAACCGGTTAATTTGATTAAAAGCTCATGACTTTGTGAGCTTTCATTCAAATATGATTCTGCTTATTAAAAATACCAAAAATTTTAACTTGATTTTGTTATACATAAACTTGTCTTGTCTTATAATTATTTTGTGGAGTGTATATAGTGTATGTCTTCCTTGACACAATTAAACCAAGTAAGTTGCTCTCCCGTGACAAATGCAAAACCAAGAAAGTAGTTGGGAAAATAACTGAGATTTACCTGGTTTTGCATTTGTCACGGGAGAACTACTTACTTGATTTTGTTGTATCACGGGAGATGTAGTGTTTTGGCTATAAATTCTATTAATAAACCCTGTAAGGAATTCAGTTAATTTCAAGTCAACTATTAGGTCTTCTTCCGTTTCATCGCTGCGCCATTTTAATAAAAACATTTTGTATGTAGCTGTACAGCCTTCTAAACAAGGTCTGAAACGATATATGAAACCAGAACAATGTTACCATCTTGAAAATTTTTAATTAAATCAAAGCTAACATGAAAAGACATAATTAATTTAATAGACAAATATTTTTTATTCGAGTCAAGATTTTAAAGAAAATTATTAATTTGAACAATGAGTTGGTTAGAAAGTTTAAACATGAAAATTCTATCTGTTGCGCCAAGCAATAGCAGTCAAACCTCTGATAGGGCGAAAATAAGCTGTAAACAGCATCGTGCTTTCCAATCAAAAATCTACTATGACAATAATTTATATCGCTTTTGTTCAAAAATTTTACCATTTACAAGGTATTTTTATCTTTTAATTGAAACTAAGCGAGTCCGCACACGGAGCGAATCGTCATAGACGCGTATTAGACGCTACATTCGATGTTTGTACGCTTGGTTGCTGAACACATATATTTAAATGAAGAGACGCACACGAATCGTCAGCTGCACGAAAGTGGCATAGCATAAAAGCTACATGCTGCTCAGCGTATAGGGCCCTTTACACGATCACACTGTGTGACAAACATGTGCGGCGTGAAGAGAGGTGTGAGCGTGTAAACATGAGAAATTCGTGTGTGTCACACATGTGTGATGGTTTTCTAAAATTTTTGATTTTTTTGATGTTGGACACACATGTGTGATAGTGTAAACGCTTGCAATCAAGCACGCAGTGTATTTTTTCAGTCGATAAGCAAAAATTAGAGGGTAATGACATCGCGGGCAAACAAAGAAATTTGAAAGGAGTTCTTCGAAGTATATCGAAGCTATCCAGAAATCTGGAAAATTAAAAGCGAAGAATACAAAAATAAAATAAAAAAGAATGCTGCCTATTTTGTTCTATTTCGTCTCTTCTAAAATGTCAAATACAAGTGCTGCAACCAATGCGCGTGCCATGTTGCTTCGTTCACAAATAACAGAGAAATGAAGTATGACAACATGTGTGACCGTTTAAACGAAAGCAATTTTTTTTTCTTTTTTTTTTCATCACACATGTTTGTCACACAGTGTGATCGTGTAAAGGGCCCTTATGACAATGCTGGTCGCTAGGCGATCGTACGCTTAGAAAAGAGGAAGAAGAAGCATTTGTTTACATTTTTCATTTTCGATTTTTGTTTGCCGTGCCTTTGCTTTCTTTTAAAAAAAAAATTAATTGTTGCTTTTAAATGGAAGATGAAAAATTCTCAAACTTTTTTTAATTTGTGGAACGATGGACGGCCATAACTTAGGTGAATGTATTGATTAATATTTGAATTTTGACATTTCTTTGCGTGTCTTCTTTCTGCAGCCAAGCTTGATGTCGATACGTGTGTGCACACAGGGAAATTGGTGCTCAGTCAATTGACATGTACGCTTCTATGACGATGCGCCTCGTCTGCGGACAGCCTAACGTATGGTTTTCGCCGAAGGGCGAGTAAAGATTTAACCTATATCTGTAGCTTGAACCAAAAATCACCCATGTTTTCGCTGTTGTAGCCACCGAAACTCTTCATGAAAGTTTTGGTTGCCTTAAGAAGGCCCTATGCTCCAATAGAAGTTAAGAAAAATGATAACGATGATGACGATACATTTTGTTGTTGTTTGTCCACCTACTGGCCAGTTTTCTGTTTTCTGCGAAGATTTTCATAACAAAAAAAAATACACTTCCCGGACACTGTGACCACAGGCGAGACTTTAAACATATTTTACTATTGAAAAACTGTATTATAGATGCTACTTTTCAGTGGAATGTAATAGTAAGTTGAGTGGATAGGGGTAGTAGCCCCACTTACGCCCCCTTCTGTACACACCAGTTTGCAGCAGAAATTTTATTTCCAATTGAGTTTTTGTTTTTGGAGCAACCTACTATTATTTCATGTAAATTTTGTGCGCCTGATACAAAACTTGAACAAAAATTTGTTTCGAAAAAGTATCAGCTGCACTGACAAATACGCCAGCAACCTGTTTCAAATTTTAATACTACAGCAATGTGTAAAACAATAAGACCGAATATAAATATTCTTAGCTTTAAATCCAAAAATGATGGAACAATTTTAAAATAAGGTTGGCTCTTTTACCTCGCCTTGAAAGTTTTTACTTGTTGGGGTGAAAGCATTCATCCTTTGCTTCAGTAAAATATACATAGGATTTTCGGAATTTAGTTTTCCTGATGATTTTGACTAAAACCTTTATAGGGACTAAAATGTAGAATTATGTTTAGAGGTAGCGACAAAGAACAGCAGATAGAACCCAAGTTTTATGTAGATACCATTCAATATACAAAAGGGTTGAAAAAATCACAGCGAGTATCTCTTTTAAATGAAACGCAAAACTTTTGAGATATTTTCAAACTGTCATTTTTATGCTCTTACTATTAAATTGTTGTTAACAGATTTAGAAGTTCACATCACAAATTCATATGAAAGAAATTTCATAAACTTCCGCTCATGATTCTTATATTTTGCCTAAAACTGTATAAACTGAATTTTCATTTCAGCTTTTTTTATTTGCTTACATATAAATTCTGTGCGCCTGGTACACTGAATTGAATAAATAAACCAAGCATGCTTACAGTAGAAGTTTGCCATATGATGCCCGGGTATTACCCGGGTAATAGCGGGTCCGGGTAATGCCCGGGTAATAGCCTGCCCGGGTAGCGATCAGACTTCCCTGCCGTCCCCATATCGTCGAGGTCTGCCCTGTCCCGAAGGCTGTCTCTCAACGACGAGTTCAGAGCAACTGCGCGATTTGGCGTAGCGGGAGCCCTGCTGTCTGAAGCTTCAGAGATATTGCGCTCAGGATGGGCTGCTACCACCGTGACGTCGAGGCCTTCCCTGTCCAGCAGGCTGTCTTCCATCTCCGAGTTGGCGGACAACATGCTTTCCGCATCGGACTCCTCGGTTTCCTCTTGCGGTACTTCGATTTCCGAATTTCCCAGAGCAGCCGCGATGGCAGCGCGCTGTGCATCGCCACGGTATACGTGGATGACGATCTGGCCTATACTGTAGTGCACTAGTCCATTACACATTTTAAGGGGCTCGAGTGCCTCCTTATTCATGGTGGAGACCACTTATCTATCAGGCCCTACCTCATCCCCGACCAGAGTGACTGGAGCTGCGTCGGGAGGGACGGATTCATTATCCGCAGCATCGTGAGAATTCTCTCAGGCTCTGCAGGGATGGCAGGAATCCATGCCCTTGCCCTTGACCAAGCTGGAATGTCCTTCCAGTCGACGACCTCGATTTTCGCACCTTCGTAGACTTCACCCAGTCTTGCAGCTGGTGCCTTGTACAGTGCAACAGTTCTTGCGTCATCGCACGCGACAAATTTGATTTGTCCCTGGTGCCAGCCCGCATCCATGACCGCCGCCGAACCACTTGGAGACCGTTGCCACAGGCATTGAGAGACTGGTTTTCATACCAGCGGTTGATGGAAGTTCAGCATGCGCCGTTGTCTGCTTAGCTGCGTAGGCAGCCGCACTGGTGCTGGCTCCCATCAAGTCAATCTTGTACCAGAGGGCGTCACCGTCGTTTCATATGCCGACGACTGTACAATAATGGCGACGGGGAAGGGCCCCTATACTGATGAACTCTGTGCGAAAATCAACGGTTACCTCTGCGACCCTTCCAGGTTTTTCACTGAGCGAGATCTGACGATATCTCCGACTAAATCAACGGCGACGCTTTTCACGGCATGGACGCACAAGGTGAGAAATGAATTAGACATTTTCGTTGATGGCACTAAGCTCCCAACTGTCAGCCACCCAAAGTTATTAGGGGTAACACTGGATAATACTTTCTCATCTGCTGGTCATGTGTCTGCAATGGTCTGAAAGGTACGTGGTCGCAACAAGATCCTCAAGTCACTTGCCGGCAGTACTTGGGGAAAAGACAAAGAAACATTGCTAACTACATATGTTTACGCGGCATAAGCTATGTTTATTTCGTTCATTTCATATCTTCTGCATTACATACCAATGTAATTCGCAGATAGTTTATGGAATTTTCGGAATACATAGTTTATAGCCGCTTAAAGAAATGGTGGTTTTAGCACTTGTGCTAGCCTCCTATGCATACTTTTGGAAGGGACCAGTCCCTAAATAAATAAAGTGTGGGTAAAATGAGCAGTCATCCAGATGCCTGTCTCAGAGCCTAGTGCTGAGTGTCATTCAGCTTTTGCTGCTAACTGCAAACTCGTTAGTGCTAACGCTCACCCTCACTTAGTAACAACAAAAGTACACTGGCAACTTGGCCGTACTCAGTCCATGGATCGACGAGCGTAAATGAATTTTCATCTATTTTAATACCACCGGAGAATACTTCGAAAATAATTATCACATTTAAAAGGAGTGTGCAATGCAGCAAATGTTTGGCGTTTGAATGCATAATGTTGATATACTGCTGTCTCGCTCTCTCTTTTTTAAATTTTTCACTTAAATTTTATTTAAGTTTTAGTTATTTGTCTAGCGATTTTAAGTTCTTTTTGCTTAAGTTTCAAGTGCTTGCAGTTTAGTACTCATTTAGTTTTAATACTAGATTTCTTAAACTTTTCGGCTTAGATTTGTGTTGACTTTGCTCTTAGTTTCTAATTGTTTTTGTTTTTTTATCAATAATTTTTTTTATTTTTTTTATATTAAATTTTTAATTATAACCCAGCAAACAATCGGAGTCATAAATGATGCAGAAAGGAGTCCTAAATAGGAGCGTTTACGCTCTTTATGAGCTCATTTATGAGTCCGAAATGAGTGTATTTCCCTGCCTGCGATGGTCGACCGATATGAGCTAAATTTCATATATTGAATGAGCCTGAATAGGAGTCATTTAAGACTCTTATTTGCCTCAGAAACGGCTCATATAGAGCCCAAATAGGGTCCAAATATGACTCTTTTATGGAGCTTTTCGGATGCATTTATGACTCTTGAAAAGGCCATACTTACTGCACTTTTTGGGTTCTTAAATGGCGCCTTTTCGGCATTGAAAGGGGGACAATGGAATTGGGGAAGCATACATGAACCTTTGGCATTAGATCAGGGACCGGTAGAATTGAAAGTGAGGGTGTATTAGTGAAAGAGCGATCATCACACCATTAATATTATGTTATCTGTTTTTGCTCCCCCGCTCACTAGCAAAAACCCAGGCAACAGCGTATTTGGTTGAGTCGTTGCTGGCCAGTGAGCGACTGAGCGTAAAAAACATCTATTGCATTCAAAGCGCCCTCCAAGCGCAGCAACGATTTTATTGTTCGAGAGGCCAAGCAAGAAGCGTAAAAATCTGTTTGAATTTGCGTCACACATTTTCGGGCAACTGTCCCACTAGCTGCCGGGACTTGCATGAGATGTTTGTGGGGAACGTCCTTTAAATAGATACATATATGTGGTACAATGAAAATAATAAACACTATATGAAGGTATACTTATCAGGGAATCCGCTAGAACGGTGCCAACAGGATAGCTAGAAAAATTGCCAGGAACAGTCCGCACGTAATGTAATTGAATATTTATTTGAAATCAAAAAATTTTCATAAACAAAATATGAAAATTTGTTCCAAAATTGCTTTGTTAAATGAACAATTTCAGCATACGGCTCATAATTTTCATCAAATCGGAGTCATAAGGGACTCCTGTATGATCTTATTTCGGAGGCTCATATTTTTCTAATATTTATGAGTCATATCGGACTCCTTAGTTATGAGCACTCCCAGAATGTTTGAGGGGAAGTGGACTGTAAATTTAATTTTATTGTTGTTACTAAATGAGGGTGAGCGTTAGCACTAACGAGTTTGCAGATAGGCCATTGGCCGATCAGTCTTTGACTATGCTGCACCCATATGGTCGCCTAATGTACATAACACCAACTGGACGAAGTTACAAGTCTGCCAAAATACTGCCATCAGAACTGCTACGAGATGTCTCCTCATGTCTTCCGAGTCTGCTGAGCAGGCAATTCCTTCTGAACTGCCACAAGCCAGCACATCCAAACCGTCATCTTTTGGACATAGATCCGCCCCCGAGAGACATAAGGAAACTTCTCCGTAAGCATTATGATGAGATCCGGCATTTTATTACCTTGCCGTTTGATCTGCAGAATCATAAGCGGGCTCTAACCGACATCCACACCGAGTCGGTAGACACTTTTGTCGGATCTCTACCTGTGAATCCCGTTCTGAACAGCCCTCCACCGGATATGGCTGAAGAAGAATGCACCTTACCAAGGGAGACAAGAGTCACCTTGGCACAGCTTAGGTATGGATATAGTGTAAGGTTAAACTTCTACTTATCCAGACTTAATGATACAATCTCAAACACATGCCCTGCATGTGGTAGGACCCCCATGATACTCTACATCTCTTCAATTGTTCATCTGAACCTACTCTTCTAGCCCGTCTGTCCCTATGGACAAACCCTGTTGAAACTGCACGTTTCCTTGGACTCCCCTTAGAAGAGCTTGATGAAGATCTTCGGAATGATCATACACTCTAGACAGGGCAACGCATTGTTAACAACAACAACAACAACAACAACAACAACAACAACAACAACAACAACAACAACAACAAGTCAATCTTGCTTGATAAAGATTTACAGGTTGACCGACCTGTTACGGACGTGACATGGCGTAGCCCAGGGTTAGTGTTTATTAGCGCGGCCGAAGGCCGCCAACTCAAAAGGTGTTCTGGTAATTTTTCGCTCCTGGATTCGTGATTCCGACGCCAAGACACGTGTTTTGAGCCCTTTCCCATAATTTTAACTAATTTTTTAGCGGTTGGGAAGGGAAGCAAATACTGGGTTTCGTCTGCATGTATAGGAGTATAACATATCACAACAGGTATTCAGATTGAAGCAGGGTTAGTGGCTCGCTTGCCTATGTAGTCATGTGCTGATTGTGCCACCGGGCTGGTGCTGACAAAAGGAAGTCGACTCTGTGTGGGTGTTGTTGAGGGCCTTCTCGCGCACCTTTGGATTAAACGGATTTGTTGTGTTGAAGGACCTTGTTCTTTTCCTTGGCATACCAATGGTGGAATTGAGTTCCTTTAGGGGAGATTTCTCAAAAGACGGGGTTTGGCCCCAGGATTACGGAAGCGCTTTTTAAATATTTTTCTCTGAAGAGATATTTGCAATCAAAGTTGCAAGTTTTCATGTGGTTGTTGTAATTTTATTAGGCTGTATCTAAAAACGCGCAAAAAAGGGTACCGTGGCACGTTGCCACGGTTCAGGCAACCACCCGGACTTGAGATGGCGTAGCCCAGTGTTATTTTGGTATTAGTTTTCTTTAGGGGTCAACTGCTAATAAATTAGCTAAAATTATAGGAGATAGCTCAAAAGACGGGTTTTGGCCTCAGGATCACGAATCCGGAAGCGCTTTTTTAATTTTTTGTTTTAGTGAAAAGTTATGGTCAAAAAACCGAAAAACGACCCCGGTCCGATACCAAAATTGGGGCGGAATCCATGGAATTTATGTGCGAAACACCTTTCTGAGTTGGCGGCCTTCAGCCGCGCTTATAAAAAATAACCCTGGGCTACGCCATCCCAAGTCCGGACGTGTGACATAACCGTGGCTACCGCCACGGCGCGACTTTTTTTGCACGTTTTTAGGGACAGTCTAATAAAATTACAACCACATGAAAACTTGAAACTTTGATTGCAAATATCTCTGCAGAGAAGCAAAATATTAAAAAAGCGCTTCCGGATTCGTGATCCTGAGGCCAAACCCCGTCTTTTGAGCTATCTCCCATAACTTTAGCTAATTTTTTAGCAGTTGACCCCTAAAGGAAACAAATACCTCAACAGCTTATACCGGATCGTCTTGTAAGTTGGTCACGGCGTTTCTTTATCCTTTCTCTAGGTAATGTTAGCCAACATGACTTTTTCGTATTTTAAAGACAAACGCGGGTAACGAGCAGCTAAAGTGCCCATGTTGTGTATGTTATATGCAGACTGACAGGTGGATGTTTTGATATAACACGGCTATAATCCAAATAACACATTTTCATCATCAATTCCAGCAACAAAAACACAAATCCACATTTTAAAAACTAAGCACACGCATTGTTTTTTTAAATATCTCACAATAAGCCTTTTATTTCTGGTTTATGTTCATAAAAAATTCTTGCATTTGTAGCAGCACGGCTTACTATTGTTTACATTTGCATACAAGAAAATGTGTATGCACTTTGGAAATAAAAAAAACAAATTAATAATTGGCAAAGGCGAAGAGTTTACTTCTTCTTCGACACACCCACAGTGCGACCACGACGACCAGTTGTTTTGGTGTGTTGACCACGTACACGCAGACCCCAGTAGTGACGAAGACCGCGGTGAGAGCGAATCTTCTTCAAACGTTCCAAATCTTCACGCAATTTCGAATCTAAATTCGATGATGTAAGCTGGGTGTATTTGCCATCGATGATATCCTTTTGTCTGTTAAGGAACCAATTGGGCACTTTGTATTGCAAAGGATTAGAAATGATGGTAACAATTTTGTCCACCTAGAAATGCAAAATATGTTAGTTAAATTGTTTACAAAATATGATTTTTTATAAGATACCTCCTCTTCAGTGCATTCACCAGCGCGCTTGGTCAAGTCGACATCGGCCTTCTTCAATACAATGTTGGAATAGCGGCGACCCACACCCTTGATGGCGGTCATGGCAATACCAACTTTGCGTTTGCCATCGATGTTCGTATTCATAATACGAAGAATGTGTTGGAACTTTTCTGGTATCACAAGCGACTGCAAAATTGTAGAAACAAGAGAAATTCAGATTAATATTCACTGCTAAAAACAGCAATAAATGCAGTTTTGTTGACAACTCGATATCGGCACTTTTACTAGTTGAAATTCGCAATATTTTCAAACGCTTCCATTGTGCGTATCTGCCGTGAATATTTAGCTTATTTTACATAAAAACGTATGTCGTTCTTTTGTTTTCCCATTTCACTATGGTTTTATTAATTTTGCGCAGAGATGCCTTGGAAATATTGCGATTTTTTACGACACGTACCATTTTGCCCTTTGTTAAACGATCGAGTTCAAGCGAAAAAAGACAGACAAACGGAAACAGTTTAAACGTCAAACGAAAGTAACGAGTAGCGAATACAGTGTAGTGAGTACTTGTAGTGGTGAATTAAATGTCAAATTTGACATTTGATGGTGAGATTTCCTGAGCGTGTTCAAGCAACTAGGTTATGAAAACCTGGCGGACAGATGGCGCGGAACGTTGTCAAATATGTGAAAATCGTTTCAATTGAATGGAATTTCGCAAGGCGAATTCATTACTGGTGGCACCTTCCCACCATATGGTTTCTTCTTCTTCCTTGAAAATCGAATCGAAGCTGTAAAATTTCTTGTGTTGTTGCTTTGTCTGACATTTTTAGCCGCAAGGAGTGTGTGCGTGCTTGTAGATCTGAACTCGCTCGAACACACCTGTATGAATTCGCCTTGGAATTTCGTGTAGAAAGTTTGTTGTCTTCAGTGTTGCCACTGCTTTATTTTTCGTACTACTTAAAAGCTAGACAAAATATTAAAAAAAAATCAATTAAGATTTTTTTTTTTTTTGATTTTTTTTTTTTGATTTAAAAAAAAAAAAAATGGGGTGTAAAAGTAGGTCGCCTCCCAGTTGGTGCACCCTGGGTAACGCTAAATGACCTACATAGCCTTCACGGCTAGTTTCTTGTATTGCCGGTTCTACGAGAACGGTACCAGTACTTGTGCTGTACCCATCGTGCCGAAACGACCCGGGCCGTTTTCTTATATCGACCCGGCCAAGAGCAATACACTCGGGATGACCCTGTCTGACATTTAGGCAGGGATACACCTCGCTACAACAACAACAACAACAACATTAAAAAAAAATAAATATACAAATCATTCAAGAGCAAATTTATATTTTGGACATATGGAAAAAATTTAATTACTCCACAGTAGCTTTTAGAGGGAAAAGTACCAAAATCCCTTGTTCTTGAATTTGGTACTTTTTGTTTCTAAAAAAAACAAATCGAGCCGTGCGCACAAAAAAGATGTATGAGCCATGATTTTTGATTTGGGTTTTTTTTTTTATAAAAGTCGATCATTTATTATCACACGCATCATCTCTCAAAATTTCATAGCCATACAAAGTACCGTTACGGGTTTAGAGCAAAAGCAATTTTGCCGTAAGTGCTTGCGTTCGGTTTAGTAAGCTAGCAGTGGTTCATACGTCTGTTTTTCTCTTTTGAAATTAATGTAATAGAGCGAGATCCCAAATTGATAATTTATGAAACCATTACCCGTGGATAGTTCTCCCCGAATCTAGAACGAATGTGGAAATTTCAAAGCTGTCCTATGACAGGGGCCTAGGTTCCCTATGTACAGTCACTTCTCAGAGTAGAAAACCCAGGACATCGCCATGGATCTCTGCGCAGTGGAACCACCCGGGGTTTTACCTCGGCCATGGACTGTCACTTTCAATGTAACCCTGTTTAGTATGTTTTGTCCCATTCCGAAACTATCATCCTCCCCCCTTGCAGCAGGGCTGCAAGATATTCTATTGTTACGGGCGGGCGTTGAGCCGAACCCCGGACCAAAAGAATGGATATGCAGTGTCTGTTGCAAAAAGATATATATTAAACGGTCGCATTCTGTGCAATGCTTCTCATGTAAGAGATGGCTCCATAAATACGGATGTTTATGGCTTAACCTTAACATCCACAGACCCCGTACTTTCTTTAGTACTTTCGTGGCCCGTCATAGAGTAACAGGAGGTCTGGGAGGTGGTCTAGCGTTCATAACGCACAACTCTGTACAGTATCATCTATTTGATACCGACATCGAAGGAACGGATAATATCTTAGAAAGCCAAGGTATAACCATCCGTACAGGAGATGTCGATCTGCAAATCATTAACATCTACATACCTCCACCGGTTATCACCTCGACATTAGCTTGCTACTACGAAGAGATAACCGCGTGACCCTGGGCGACTTCAATGCGCACCACGACATGTGGCACTCAAACTTGCCAGCAGACAATAGGGGGCATGTACTTGCAGAACAAATAGATGATACGGCTTTCTGTACATTGAACGGAGACGCCCCAACGAGAGTATCGGGTAACTGCTATAGTTCGCCAGATATTTCCATCGTAAGTGCAGGACTATTGAACAACACCAATTGGCGACCCATACTCACTTTGGCGTCTGACCATGTCCCAATAGTCATTACCATCGAACGACCGACGGACTTTATTACACCTGAGCATGGTACATATATTAACTTTACCAAGGCGGACTGGGACAGTTTTCAGACATATACGGATGAATCCTTGGCTGCTCTATCCATTCCTACGGACGTACGCAAAGGCGAACGAGACTTCCGCAACATCATTGACTTGGCCTCAAAACGCTTCATTCCTGCGGGTCGAATATCTCAAATAAGACCAAATTTCCCCGCGGAGGCAGCGGCCATGGCTAGAGAAAGAGATGAAGTGCGAAGTCTCAATCCCGCAGACACCCGTATAAGGGATCTCAACGCGGACATTCGTAGGTTGGTCGATAAACATAAACTGGCCGAATGGAAACAACACCTAGAGCAATGCATCCTCTCTGATGGTGTTGGCAAATTATGGACTACGGTCAAAGCTCTATCTAATCCAACGCAACACAGGGATAAAGTAGATATTACTTTCGGTGACAGGGTGAAGACACAAATACTTAGCGGCTATATTCAGTCTTTCACTGAACACTTTCGTCATTCCTGAAATATGGAAAAAGGTGGAAAAAAGTGGTTCCATTACTAAAACCTAGAAAACCGGCAAACATAGGCGATTCATATCGCCCTATATCACTTTTGTCACCGGTAGTGAAGACGCTAGAGTCCATTTTGCTCCGGTATTATACTGCAAATCTGCACCTGGCTAGTCATCAACATGGCTTCCGTAAGCTGCACAGCACCACCACCGCACTCAATGCCATTACAACGCAAATAAATAGCGGCCTAAATCAAAACCAACCAAATCACAGGACTGTGTTAGTGGCTCTTGACCTGTCGAAAGCTTTTGACACAGTCAACCATGCCACTCTCATACAAGATCTGTTTGAGACACAGATACCTGATGGTTTAAAGAGATGCACCGCTAATTATTTGAATGGACGGCAGGCGTCGGTTAACTTTAGAAACGCAACATCAAAACCTAGACGTATTAGACAGGGGGTGCCACAGGGTGGTGTCCTATCACCGACACTGTTTAATTTCTATCTATCGAAGATGCCCCCACCACCAGAGGGCGTCTCCGTCGTTTCATATGCCGACGACTGTACAATAATGGCGACGGGGAAGGGCCCCTATACTGATGAACTCTGTACGAAAATCAACGGTTACCTCTGCGACCTTTCCAGGTTTTTCACTGAGCGAGATCTGACAATATCTCCGACAAAATCAACGGCGACGCTTTTAGTTGTGGTAGTGACGCTAGTGATGGAAATACGCTAGAGTTGGGAGATGAGCGATTCTTGAGAACATTCGCCACAGTATAATCTCATTTTGCCCGATAACTCAGTTATCGATAAATATATCGAAATATTCCAAAAACTAATAGAAACCTGTGGACCTTCGAAGTCCAAATGTAATCCCCTATCGTTTGATACCCATATTGAAGGCATATTTCAAAGTTTTTGTGACAGTCATAAGCCACTATCGGGTAGACTGAAGTAGAGTTACATACAAGCAAGCAAACATACATATGAATGTATGTACAAATAAAGCTAATGAAAACGTAGAAAAAAAAATTAGCATTATGTGGGAAAAGCGTCGAGCGCTCGATATACGAAAATTGTGGCACAAAGCGGACCACGCTTTTTCCACAATACTACTGTGTAGGGGCATGATCCAATTACTAAGATCCCGCATTTAAAAAAAGCTGTGACGTCACGGTTTTAAAAAACATGCTTGGCTTTAAATGTCTGAGAAAGGAGACAAAAACAAACGAAAAAAAATATTCGAATTGTTTGTAAACAAATTTTTGTGAAAATTTTTAAAATAAAGCGTTAATGTTACGTTGTGTTTTTAAAGTCGGGCTTAAGTGGATAGTATAACAAAATTAAGGCGCTATATGTGTATCTCCTGAAGATTCGGGCATTTTCCAATGTGTTTTCGTCTGATTTCAAATTTACAAATTGGCAGGACCTCTTATGCTGAGTCCAAACGGAACCTTCAGGTGAGATGAATTTTAGCTGGGACCTTCCATATGCTATACCTGTTACCTGTACACCACGGCTTCCGCTTCGAGCAGCTTCATAAATAGCGCACAGATTGCTATAAAACCTCATAAAATAGATTGTTTACAAAATTTTAATTGAAAATTTTTATTTAAAAAACAATTAAATGAAATGTGAAGAGAAAAGTCAGTTAAAAAAACTGAAGCTTTCAAAACCGTGACGTCATTTGACAAAAAAAACTTTTTTCTCAAATTAATTTACAAATACACGGTTGTCGGAATGCGTGATCTCTAGTAGTTGGTTCATGGTGTAGGGGTTTTAAAATTATTTTCAACGTTTTAGTTCAATGCTCTCTAAAAGCGTGAGTTTTAGTTTTTTAAACTATATTTATTTTTTACTTTTTAGTCAAATGTCCTATGAAATAATCGATAAATATATCGAAATATACAGAAGTCAAAACGAAACCTCTGCACCTCCCCTTTCGTTTGATACCCATATTGTAGGAAAATTTTACGGTTTTTGGGCAATCACATTTTGACGATAACTCAGTTATCGATAAATTTATCGAAATACATCGGAGTCAAAATGAAACCTGGGACCATTCCCTCTCGCTTGATACCCATATTTTAGGAAAATTTTAAGGTTTTTGGGCAATCACATTTTGACCGATTACTCGTTTATCGATAAGATTATCGTAATATATTGAAGTCCAAATGAAACCTGGGGCCTTCTCCTTCCGTTTGATACCCATATTGTAGGAAAATTATCAGGTTTTCGGGCAATCACATTTTGACCAATAACTCAGTTATCGATAAATTTATCGAAATATATCGATGTACAAATGAGACCTGGGCATCCCCCTTTCGTTTGGTACCCATATTGTAGGAAGTATGAAGGTTTTTGGGCAATCACATTTTGACCGATAACTCAGTTATCCTTTTGGTACCCATATTGTAGGAAATATTAAGGTTTTTGGGCAATCACATTTTGACCGATAACTCAGTTATCGATAAATTGATCGAAATATATCGATGTTCAAATGAGACCTGGGGCCTTCCCCTTTCGTTTGATACCCATATTGTAGGGTAATTATAAGGTTTTCGGGCAACCACATTTTGACCTATAACTCAGTTATCGATAAATTTATCCAAATATATCGATGTCTAAATGAAACCTGGGGCCTTCCCCTTTCGTTTGATACCCATATTGTAGGAACATTTTACGGTTTTTGGGCCACTGAGGCTTAGACCGAACGAGAGTCACATACATACAAACAAACAAACAAACAAAAAAACAAACAAACAAACAAACAAAC
This sequence comes from Campiglossa producta, assembly GCA_964058755.1. Classification (NCBI taxonomy): domain Eukaryota; kingdom Metazoa; phylum Arthropoda; class Insecta; order Diptera; family Tephritidae; genus Campiglossa; species Campiglossa producta. Next base: position 28,604,653 of record CAXKVI010000004.1, read on the forward strand.
AAACAAACAAACAAACAAACAAACAAACAAACAAACAAACAAACAAACAAACATACAAGTGAAGCTAATAAAAGCGTGGTAAAAAAAAATAATATTGGAAACCATGCATGCATGGAAACATACGTATTAACCAAAAATTACCCTTATGCTACGAATATCAAAATAATATTTATTGCATTATATAAAGAAGCACTAAATAAAGTTACTTACTAAATTTCATGAGAATATATAAAATGGATGCAAAGAAATTGAAAAAAAACAGTCTCCTGAACAATTTACTTTTTGGCTCATACTCACACGACTCGATATGTATAACAAAGTTAATTTCGTTTCTGGTGCCGCCAATCACGTCTTTTGAACCCTCTCCCATCATTTTAGCAAATTTTTTATCATTTGGGTGCTAAAGGAAACAAATACCAAAATTTTAGTTTTTAATATGTAAAATAACTTCCGAAACAGATATATATAATAGAATTTAATATTAAGATCTGTAATTTTTGCAGTAATTTGTTTCACCTTTTTGAAAAATAAAATCAAAACATGTCATGGTATCCATCGCTGTGTAAATCTTTGTAATTTTTCTAAGTATCAATAATCCTAAAATCAATATAATTTTTGAAAAAAAAAACGATTTTTTTTTAGTCCAGTCTAATGTACATAGGTACATACATTTTGCAAATCCTGTATTCAAATAAAGTATAGCAAGATTGTTCCCAAGTTCTTTTTATACCCAGCTGTACTTGTACACAGGGTATTATAACTTTGTTAGGATAACGGTTGGTTGTACAGGTATAAAGGAATCGAGATAGATATAGACTTCCATATATCAATATGATCAGGATCGAAAAAAAATTTGATTGAGCCATGTCCGTCCGTCTGTCCGTCCGTCCGTCTGTCCGTCCGTCCGTCCGTCCGTCTCTCCGTTAACACGATAACTTGAGCAAATAATGAGATATCTTCACCAAATTTGGCATGCGTACTTATTTGGGTTCAGAATAGATTGCTATTGAAAATGGGTAAAATCGGACCATAACCACGCCCCTTTTTCGATATCGAAAATTTCGAAAAACGTATAAAATGGGTTAATTCAATATTAGAAGCAGCTACAATGATAAAATTTGCAATATGTATTGATTTAGATGTTCTAAGGCCGATTTTATAAAAATTTTTGAAAAGGGGGCGTGGTACCGCCCACGTATATTTGAAGAAATTTTAAAATTTTGACTCTTAATAACTTCAGAACAGTTTATGCTAGTATAACGAAATTTCGTAGAGGACATACTATTGTTGTGGTAAATTCAGCTATAGAAAATAAACGAAATCGCTTCGCGACCACGCCTACTTTTTCATAAAAGTTATATTGAAAGGAGGTGGAAATATTGAAAAGTCCATATCTAATTAACTGATTTCGCTATAATAATATAATTTGGTACATACATCAACTTTCATATTCTTTACATATTCTTTACATAATTTTTTCAAAATTTTGGAAAGTGGGCGTGGCACCTCCCACTTATGAGTCATCAATTTTTAAATTCGTCTGCTAACAACTTCAGAACGGTGTGAGATAGATTTACGAAACTAGGTACCAGGCATGTTATGTTTATGTAGAGTACTACCACAGAAAATAAGAAAAATCGGTGAACGATCACGCCCACTTTATGTGCACAGCTGGGTATGTAATGTTCGGTTTCACCCGAACTTAGACTTCCTTACTTGTTTTCTTTCCTTTGGTCACCCTGAATAAACGAAACAATCAGCTATTACGACGGAGCTTTCGCGAGGTGATAATTTCCCGTAATGTAATAGATCGTGGGAGAATTCTAGTGATTTCATCGAAATTTGGCAGAGGATTTCGCGAACATCGATGTGATCCATATGAATTCTATTACAATTCTTTTGCGTGAAAGTTTCGGAAAAATTCAAAATAAAATGCGGTCGGGTGGCAACCCTGCCTGAAATTGTCATATTTGGAATACGGTCGAAAACATCTTTTATTTGATACCTATATTGGCATATCTAGGTCTATATTAAAAAAATTGGGATAGGTGGCAACCCTGTAAGCAGCCCTAAGTGGCAAAACCCATGTATATAATGTTAGAATGAATCAAATTATCTATACGCCAAATTTTATCCAAAGCGGTCAAGCAGTTCCCGAGATATACATACGAAAAAATAAATAAATTGCGGTTAGGTGGCAATCCTTAAAATTATCTTATTTGGAATACTGTCGAAAATACCTTTCATTTGATGCCCATATTGGCATATCTAGCTCTATATTAAAAAAAATTGGGATAGGTAGTAAACCGTTCTAAGTGGCAACACCCACTTCTTAGAATGAATCAATTTGTCTATATGCCAAATTTTATCCGAAGCGGTCAAGCAGTTCCCGAGATATAGATATATCGCCGCCCCTAGGAAGTCAACTTCAAAAACAAGTAAGGAAAGCTGTCTTCGGCTGTGCCGAAGGATATATACCTTTCATGAATAAAGGTGATGACCCAATGCACGCTTGATGACCCAAACAGAAGTTTCAAAAGCTATCAAAAATACAGGATGAGACAAACAAGACAACAACAAGACAAATAGTGAAGCGTGTAAAGTGCTGTCAAATAGAGATTTGGCTACTCGACGCTTTGAGGCACTTCAAGCAAGCAAAGTAAAGGGTCAAATACATAAAGCTTTGTTAACCTCGCCTGACATTTGCTACCTCAAAACTTTGCGTCCAACTTCAGAGGTATGTTACAAAGAACGCTTTGACGCTTTTCTTTTATACATTTCTTTTCGTTATTTATTTCCTTGCATTCAGAGTGTTTTGGTTAATTTATTAATTTAATAGAGAAAAAATGAATTAATTATTATTTTCTCCAACTTTTTATTCTTTAACTAAAGCAAACTCATCAACATCTGATTGTCAAAGCAAGCAAAGCAAGCAAAATTTGAGAGTTTGCCAAATTTCAACCTCACTTCAACTTTGAGGTCTCCAATTTGCCATGCTTGGTTTAAATACGTATACTGAACTTTTCTGTCAAAGTCAAAGCTTTATGTAACTGACATTTCTCGAGTCAAAACCAGCAAAGCAAGCGTGCATTGGGCCATCACCTTTAAGGGTCGAATACATAAAGCTTTGTTAACCTCGCCTGACATTTGCTACCTCAAAACTTTGCGTCGAACTTCAGAGGTATGCTACAATGAACGCCTTGACGCTTCTCTTTTATACATTTGTTTTCGTTATTTATTTCCTTGCATTCAGAGTGTTTTGGTTAATTTATTAATTTAATAGAGAAAAAATGAATTAATTATTATTTTCTCCAACTTTTTATTCTTTAATTAAAGCAAACTCATCAACATCTGATTGTCAAAGCAAGCAAAATTTGAGAGTTTGCCAAATTTCAACCTCACTTCAACTTTGAGGTCTCCAATTTGCCATGCTTGGTTTAAATACGTATACTGAACTTTTCTGTCAAAGTCAAAGTTTGAGGTAAAGCCAAAATAAAGCTTTATGTAACTGACCCTTTAGCGTCACGATTTTCCTGTGTGAATTTAACTTTAGCTCATACCGAAATTATCGGAACTATCGATTATATGGGGGCGATGAGTTATATTAGTCCAATCTCATTGATTTTCTGAAATATTTATCCCATCTCAATGATTTTCAACATCGATATTGCGCATATAAAAAGTTTCATTACTAACAAAATTCACGTTCCTTTCTGTTTAATTACAGGAGTTAATTTTATTTTAATATTCATGAAATTTAATGGACCTTACCTTTACCTTCTGTGTTCAATTGGAGCGAGCGCTTGGGTTCTGAGGATTTAGAGCGTCGTTCTGCTTGTGTTAAGTTTGCTTGAGAAAAAAAAACACAATTTCGACGTGCCATACGAAAACTAACACTTTTCCAATTTTTTACGAAAACTAACACTTTTTAAATTCTGTAAGAAGACTAACACTTTTATTTTGTGTCTGACGAAAACTAACACTTTCAAGTTGGGTCTGACGAAAACTAATAATTTTGGCTATTACATTTTCTTCAGAGAAAACATGAAAGTGTTACTTCTCGTCAGACACAAAATAAAATTGTAAGTTTTCGTCAGACACAAAATAAAAGTGTTAGTTTTCTTCAGACACAAAAATTTAGTGTTAGTTTTCGTATGGCACGTCGATTTGTGATTGCACAAAAAAGCATATTCAAATTACAGGAGTTTGTAATGCAAATAAAATAAACCAAGTTCCCATAGCTAGTGTTGCTGAAACAATTTGGACTGAAAAAAAATGTAAATAAATAGAAAATATTTCTTCAGTAAAGTGAAAAATTGTTCACATGATCTTTGGTTGGTGGAAAAATTACAAGTTTACTGCCAATGGCATTACAGTGTTCCTTCGACGAGCACTGAAGATACACTTGCAATTCACCAAACGAGCCGAAGCCGAACTCTGATTTTGTCCAGGGCGAATCTTTATTTTGACAAACTGCCTACAAATTTTCAAAAACAAAATACATGGGAATTCGCCTTTGGCTCAACCTGTATTATAGAACCACGGGCTGAAGTCAATTTTTCACACTATTTGCAGGGCAAAATTTCACGGAATCCATAGGGCCTTTTTGAAAATATTTACTTTCATATCTTAAAAAGGTAGCAATGTATAAATTTTCTTTAGGAAAAGTTTAAAAAACTAAAAAAAATTTACTTTGAAGATAATCTAATTTTTTCCCATACACGGTTAAAAAATTTAGCCTAAATGTTAAACCCGTCTAAAGTTCAAGCGATTTTTTAAACTTTTTTTTTGGAATATTTTAACCTTCCAAAAGTTTAAAAAGAATTTCAGTTTCTTTTGGTTTCGATTTAAAATCTAAATGAAAAGCAGTCTAATTTTTTTTTGGTTTGTTTGAATGTAATTGTATTTTGTCCACAAAAACTTCATGTGCGGCATAGCTCAGCGGCTGTGACTCCTGAGCGCTTTCGAATCCTGCCAATTGCCTCATTTTTGTAATTCTATTTTTTTCTTAAAACTTTTTCATTTAAAATTAAAACTTTTCGGTCTTGGTTCGAGTCCCAGCCAATGGATAAAATATTATATTTTCTTTAGAAAACTGTTAAAACATTTGTGGTTTAAAATTGAAACCCGTTTAATTTAACCAATTTTTCTGAAAACTGGCCTAGTTTAAATTTGAAACCAAATTCGGTTTGGTCATATATGTGTTTAAAATTTAAAATTTAGGTTCAAATTTTTAACCGTGTACAAAATATATGGGAAAGGGCGAAAAAAGTGACCTCTAAGGGTTAAGTTACAGCGTTAACTTTAAGACTTGCATATTTTCTCATCAATTACTAACTTTTTAGGAGGTAAGAGCCAAACAATTTTTTCTTTTATTTGAATCTCCCTAAAACACATGTTGCCAGTATCAAGATGTTGCTAAACATATACCCAAACATATATTTGACTTAGCAACATTTACAAGCCATGCATTTTCTTATGAATGAAATTTTGGAGTCTGCGCCGTACTGCCAATATCTATGCTATCACGAACAATTGCCGGCATCTATCGGCATATGCCACGACCACTGCGTCCGGATCAGCTGTTTGTTGATGGAAAACTCCAAAACAATCCCAGCACGCTTTTCCTCACAATTTCGCGCTGTTGGCGCCAGTTGCCACGGAATCATTCATCAATACACTTCTATTGAATCGGTGGCGCGGGTGAAAACCAATGAATTTTCTACCAAACATTTTACGACGCGAGTTTTAGTTGAAATGCGCACATGGGGCAAACAAATGAAAGTATTAAGTGCAAAATTTCTGGATCTAATAAAAATAATGAAATTTGATAGATTGCCAAATTTGTTAGCGCTGCTAGCTCACTTAAATTCTTTAGTATAATGCAAAATAATATTTAAGTTAAAAAGCTATTAAACTTCTTTGGATAAAACAAGCAATGTGAAGTGATTTTAAACTATGTAACACTAAAAAAAAGTGTGAAAGTTAAGCGAAAAATTGTCAATTCAAATTTTAAAGAAATTATAACAAATTTTTATCCCGATTTTATAAACGTTTCTAAGGTAGGTGGTGTGTCTATTAAAAAATAAAAAAATATAAAGATAAACGCAACCTCAGATGTTTGTAAAATAATTATATCGTCGATGCCTATTGAAAACCATCTATCTACCAGATGCAAAACAAACTATCTAAAAAAAACTATTTTCCATTTATAATATTGCAACTGAATTTTTGTTTCTGTTTTTATTTTGCAAATTTGTTTTTTACTAAGCGATGGGTGGTTTGCATATATTTAATACTCCTATAATGGCAGTAAAAGCTAGTACGTTCGAAAACATCACAGAACTGTATTGCGTTTCTGTAACTCAATTCGATCGATCGTCTCGACTGAAATAGTCGATTTGACGTCATATTGACGTCACACAAATTTTTTGTTTCTGTAAAAATTTTTATTTGGTCGATTTAAGCAAGTGAGAGCTTTTGAGGTAGTGACACAATTATCTTTTTTTTTCTCAATTTTGAATCGATTCGAGTGTGACGACATTAAAATCGAGAATTTTGTCGATTTTTTACAGAAACGGGGTACAGGTATATTAATTTTGAGCGAGGCACACAGAGCCAAAAATGCCTAATAAAATTAATAAGATTGTCTTCATGATCCGTTTTTGGGCAAAGGGGTAGTCGCAACGGTACAAACGAAGAAAAAACTGTAGGGAAATCTTTTTGGTTTTAAGAAGAAATTCTTATTAAAAAACTATACATTTAGTACAAAGGTGTAGTTAGACGCTGGCAATTATTAGTATACGATGGCCGGATGGTTAGCAGCTGGGTTTAGCAATCGAAAAATTGTAAGTTCGATTCTCTCTCTTTTTTTCCTAATTAGAAATGTTAAAAAGAAATCTTCTTAAATATATTTATAAGATTTTCCTTTGAAACATTAACAACTATACACATATCGGTAATTAGAAGCTGGCAATCAAAAGTGAGCGATGGTCTGATGGTTAACAGCTGGGTTTATCATTCCGAAAATTGTAAGTTCGATTCTCGGTGAGGGCGATATCATTTTATTTTTCATTTAAAATATTAAAAAGAAAATCTTCTTAATAAAATTAAAAAGACGGTCTCTACAATAATAAGAAGCGCATCTTCTTGAAGAAAATCTATAGAGATATCTTATGACTTTTGTTCTATTTTATTAGGCATTGTTGGCTCTGTGAAGTCAACCTGGGATACGAGAAATCTGTATAAATTGTTATTTAAAACGTAAACTTACGAAAGAAAATATTGGAAACTTTTGGCTTAAGTTAAGTTAGGTTAAGTATACTGATTGGGCTCTAAGACGAAAAATTATAGATACCTTCCCATTATACTTGTGACAACAATCAATCACAATGAAATCGTTTATGAATATACCCGTACACAATACATTGACAAAAACCGTACTAGCTTGCCTCATCATGGTAGGGTGGGCAATGGTTGCAACAACATCATGCAACATATCCTGTTCGGAAACCCAAGCGTCATCAAGATTTTTGAGCCAACGTAGGGTAGGGTTTTTAAAATTATTTTCAAATTTTTAGTTCAATACTCTCTAAAAGCGTGAGTTTTAGTTTTTTTAAACTATATTTATGTAATACATACTCGGAATCGATAGCACCATGGTTGGATATATCACATACAAAATTTTGTTCCGATTGGAAACACCTAGTCTGAACTTTAACCCCCTGCGACACGCCTTATACGTTTCCAATCGGAACCAGATTTTGCATGTGATATCTCCTACCATAATGCCACCGATTTCGAGTATTAGATGAAAAGAAAAATCACTTTATTTTTTTGAGTGTCCATAGAGCAATCGGAACTTTGACCGCCCTGCAACACGCCTAAACCATCTCCAATCGGGCTAAAAATTTTTGTGTTATATTTTCGGCTATATTAATATCGATTTAGGGGTTAAACCTTTGGAAATCTGATGATAAAATTGTTTCCATACAAATAAGGACTACCCTAATGTACATATGAGCCGGTTATTTTGAAAGTGGTTTAAGTCCACTTTCTGTTGTACTGAGATATTTAGGGGTTTGCATTTGCATTGTTTCAAAAATATTGTTAGCAGGTATCAAGTTGTTTTTATGGCTTTGCGGCCATAAACATGTTAGAAAATATAATGTAATACGTTTTATAAACTTTACTAGAAGAATAAGCTGTGTTTCAGAACCTCAAATGGACTTAAACCATTTTCAAAATTAATAAAATCACTTATTTGTTTATGAAAAGGAATATAAGTCCACTTCGTGTTCTTTGCTCAAATGATTTTAAGTCAATTATTTCACTTAAAATTAGTCCACTACCTTTATATAAGTAAAATAAAATTATTACATGGGTTTGACAAGCAAACAAAATACTTTAGTTTCACAATAACATTAGTCAAATTACCCAAAGGAATTGAAAGGTAACGCCTATTCCAAATCGAAAGAAAACGCGAAATTTACATTTGGATTATTTCGGGCCAAATCTTGATCTTCTTTTAATGATTTTCTGGCCAATTCAGCACATCTTAAATGAATATTATGCTCTTCCGTGAGGTTTTCAGTGGACTTAAACCACTTTCAAAATAAATTTTTTTGCGATTCGCTAACTAGCCAATTTTCAAGTGCCCCAAATCATAGTGATTTTGATAATACTAGACTTAAATTGTTTATAAAAGAAAAGATTATGTACGGCTGTGACTATTGTCATCGTTAACTCAATTTTTTTAAAAAGTGGACTTAAACCACTTTCAAAATAACCGGCTCATATATGGTTTTGTTTTGTATATTGTGTAAACTTTAACGTAAATACCCTCACACATGTTTTTACGTAACTTTTTAACGACATATTGCATTTGTGCTTCTGACAACTTCACTTAGCCATTCTTTATTTTAGATTAGGTTGTTCTTACACAAAATATTCCATCCCGCATTTCGTATTCAGTAAAACTAAATTCCATGATAGCTTGCAAGCGGAACTTGCGAGTGAATAAAAGTTGTTGCTAAAAAGATTTAAATATGTCAGTCGTTTTTTTAATTGAAAATGGTTATTTCCAGATAAGACGAACCTGTCTAGAAATATAAAAAAAATTTAATCGTCACAAGTTTTCCTAAAATATTCACCTCTGGAGTATTGTCAAGTATGTATAATATTGAGAAAATGTACTGATTTTTTCTACTAGGTTTGTTGTTGCTGGAGCTTTCCAGACAACGCAGAAAATCTTTAGCTTCTACCAATTATTCATACGAGTTTTGCTGCAGAAAATAGATAATAAGAATACACTTCTTACGCATTTAAGTCTACCATGCAACATAGTAATTAAAATTTACTTGTTACACGGTTAAAAATTTGAACCTAAATTTTAAACTTTTTTGGACTACATATATGACCAAACCAAATTTGGATTCAAATTCAATCTAGACCAGTTTTCATGAAAATTGGCTAAATGAATCGGGTTTCAATTATAAACCAGAAATGTTTTAACAATTCTTTAAAGATAAAATAAATTGTTTGTCCGTTGGCGGGAACTCGAACCAAGACTCCCCGCATCATGCCCGCCTGCTTTACCACTGGGCTACATCGCACACATAAATGTTGTTGGCAAAATTCAATCTTGAATAAGCTTTCAAAAATAAATTTGAATTTTCAAACCCAAAAGTTTAAATTTTAGACCGAAAAGTTTAAATTTTCAAACCAAAAAGTTTTAATTTTAAACTGAAAAATTTTAATTTTCAAACCAAAAATTTTAATTTTAAACCGAAAAATTTTAAGAATAAAATAAAATTTAAAAAATGTGGCACTTGGCAGGATTCGAACGAAAGCGCTTAGGAGTCACAGCCGGCTGCTCTATCGCTGAGCTATAACGCACATGAAGTTTTTGTGGGCAAAATTCAATTACATTCAAACAAACCAAAAATAAAAATTTAGACTGCTTTTTCATTTAGATTTTAAATCGAAACCAAAAGAAATTGAAAATCTTTGTAGGTATTTGGACGGTTTGAAATATTGTACAAAAAAGTTTGAAAAATTGATTAAACTTTATACGGGTTTAAAATTTAGGTTAATTTTTTTAGCCGTGTAAAGTTTTGAAAATATTTTAAAAAGTCCAAAGCTCCAGCAAAAAACAATTTTAATGAAATTGTAAAAATGTTGTTCTTTCCTTATAAAATGCTCTTCCTTGTAATGAGAATTAAAGCGAATGAATGCAGTTATGTAAATTTATAAATTTATAATGACTCTGTAGAGTTGCAAACTTGGATTCCAACACCATTACAAGTGTTTTCTCCCGAATACCAGCATCAATGCATATTTATGGAATTTGTATAAAAAACAAGTGCCTAAAAGTATGCAGCCTTTGCAGCAGTGGCGTATTTACCAGTATGCTATAGGCGGCAGACTTTGGGGGCAGCAAGTTTGACTTAATTTTTTTTATTTATCGTAATAAATCAAAAGCACACTTTGGTCCAATGTCTACTCACCATAATTTTTCGTTAGGATAGAAATACATTTTAAAATCTACACAGAGCCAAAAATGCCTAATAAAATTAATAAAATTATCTTCATGATTACATTTTGGGCAATGGGGTAGTCGAAACGGTGGAAACGAAGAAATCTCTATGCTTTTACGAAGAAATTCTTATTAAAAAAACTATACATTTAGTACAAAGCTCTAATTAGACGCTGACAAGCATTAGTACATGATGACCGGATGGTAAGCAGCTGGATTTAGCATTCCAAAAATTGTAAGTTCGATTCTCGGTGAAGGCAATATCATTTTAATTTTCATTTGAAATATTAAAAAGAAAATCTTCTTATTAAAATGTGATTTCCCTTTGAAAACATTTAAAAGATTGTCTCTACAATAGTGTGAAGCACATCTTCTTGAAGAAAAACTATACAGGTATCTTATCATTTTTGTTTTATTTTATTAGGTACCTTTAGCTCTGTGTAGCTTTGAAGAAGCTTGCCCCTTAAAGAGTATTTTGTCTCTCCTGTAAAATTTGAGTGGCATCATTTACTTGGTCTTGCAATTGCGATGAAAAAAATTAAATAAAAAAATAAATAAATAATAAAATAAAATAACACAAAAAAAAATTAAATGAAATAAAATAATTTTTGTTTACAACAATGGAATTGTTGTTTTACGGCGGTTGGTTTTTTAATTTTTAAGAATCTATTATATTAATAGGCTAACAAATTTTATATATAAATATTTGCCAAGCTTAAACCCATACTAAATATGCATAAATATTTATGAAATGCTTATGGATTTGTTGACATACCTCTAAGGCAGTGCACAATTATCTAATATATAACCAATTCTGCTTCATTTATCTGTAATAAGCGAATGAAACTTTCTCATTCCACTTGAATTGGTTATCTGACAATCAATTTGTACATAAAGCGATAGCCCAGTGGGAAGCGTCGGGGGTAGTGGTCGAGCGGTTAATGGTTCAAGTAAAGCTATCGGCCACATTTTTTTTTTTTATTTTTTGTCATTGAAAATTATTTTTATTTTTTCAATATATAAATATTTCTTATCTTGACTTTTTTAAAATTTTTATGTTTGTGATCTCTATTTCCGAGAAAAAAAATTGCTGAATATTTTTAGTTGACGGAAAGCATATGCATACATACCACCAATTATAGAAATGCGATAACCGCTTATTCAATTTGGGTTTTTTTGTCTAATTTTTTATGATATAAGATCGAAGTTGCGAAATTTTTTCAAACACAGTAGTCTACTTATCGGACTTCGGTAGATTACTTCTATAAATTTTAGAGATTTCTACCGTTTGAGACAAAGTTGCTGATATACTCCCTATTTAAAATATAAAAATCGACAACATATTTAATATGTACTTAAATTTTGAACTAAATCAAGTGGTTAGCGGTCGTCTTAAATTTTACTGAAGGCAACAAGTGATTTCTATTCATATGTACATATGTATTAACTTTTAAAAGGGCAGATTTGCAACCCGAGCCCCAAAAAGACTAGAACAAATTGAATAGAAAAATTAATATATATTTTTTCTTTAAATCAAATAAAAAATCCATATAAATTGTCTTAAATATTGCTAAGTTATGGTTAAAGAAAAAAGCTAGAAAATCCTCAAACTTTTTTTGACCTAACCAGAATTTGTAATTTACCCCCTCTAAAAAGATTTAAAAACACGCCTGTATAATAAATTTCTATAAAAAGAACTCATTTTCTGCAAAATGAACCTTTCAATCTTTCACACGGCTAAAAAAATGAACCTAAATTTTAAACCCGTATAAAGTTTAATCAATTTCTCAAACTTTTTTGTACAATATTTCAAACCGTGCAAATACCTACAAAGATTTTCAATTTCTTTTGGTTTCGATTTAAAATCTAAATGAAAAAGCTGTCTAAATTTTTTATTTTTGGTTTGTTTTAATGTAATTGAATTTTGCCCACAAAAACTTCATGTGCGTCATAGCTCAGCGGTAGAGCAGTCGGCTGTGACTCCTGAGCGTTTTCGTTCGAGTTCTGCAGCTGCCACATTTTTTTTAGTTTTATTTTATTCTTAAAACTTTTCGGTCTAAAATTTAAACTTTTGGGTTTGAAAATTCAAATTTATTTATGAAAGCCTATTCAAGATTGAATTTTGCCAACAACATTTATGTGTGCGATGTAGCTCAGTGGTAGAGCAGACGGGCATGATGCGGGGAGTCTTGGTTCGAATTCCCGCCAAAGGACAAAAAATTTATTTTATCTTTAAAAAATTGTTAAAACATTTCTTGTTTATAATTGAAACCCGATTCATTTAGCCAATTTTCATGAAAACTGGTATATATTGAATTTGAATCCAAATTTGGTTTGGTCATATATGTAGTCCAAAAAGTTTAAAATTTAGGTTCAAATTTTTAGCCGTGCACTCAACAAGCTCCTCCTTTTATTAGAGAAACTATTTTCATTCTCTCGCTCATTTCCCATACAGCTTGAATTGGTGATTTGACAATAAATTCGTAGATAAAGCGGGCTACCCACCTGCCAAGAAATGCCTCAAGAAAAAAACAAGCATATATTTCTTGAGCCTGGTCAAGAAATTTTGACGTTTATCAAATTTTCCATTTTTTTGCAAATTACTCTTATAAAAATGTATAAAACATGTTTAGTGAAATATTTACTCACCTTTGCCGTGAATCTGCACGTTTACCTCAAGAAATATATACGAGCATATTTATTTCTTGAGGTAAAGCGGCATTGCCAACCATAGAAAATTGTAGTATTTTTATACCTTTCATGAACATGAAATGGTATTATAACTTTGGTCCGATGTTTGTAAATATGAGAAGAAGAAGAGATAGACCCATCAATAAGTATACCGAAATGATCAGGATGACGAAATGAGTTGATTTAGCCATGTCCGTCTGTCCGTCTGTCTGTTTGAACGCAAACTAGTCCCTCAATTTTTGGTATATCTGGCTGAAATTTTGTATGTGGCCACCATTTTGTAATATAGGAATCATTTGTCGGAACTGACAAGATCGGACCAGTATAACATATAGCCCCCATACAACCGATTGTTCAGATATAAGGTTTTTTGGCCAAAACTTCCGCAATTAAAAAGTTAGGAACGTAAAATTTTGCAACTCGAGTAATTTCTATTTATGTAGTGTATATAGTGAAAATCAACGAGATCGGGCAAATGTAACATATAGCCCCCATACAACCGATTGTTCAGATATAAGAATTTTTGGCCAAAACTTCTGCAATTAAAAAGTTAGGAACGTAAAATTTTGCAACTCGAGTACTTTCTATTTATATACAATCCCGAAAATTGCTTCACAATACCGTCGGTATTTACAGCAATAGACTACAAGTCAAAAGCAACAAAGAGTGTAGTGTATATAGTGAAAATCAACAAGATCGGGCAAATGTAACATATAGCCCCCATACAACCGATTGTTCAGATATAAGGTTTTTTTGGCCAAAACTTCTGCAATTAAAAAGTTAGGACCGTAAAATTTTGCAACTCGAGTACTTTCTGTTTATGTAGTGTATATAGTGAAAATCAACAAGATCGGGCAAATGTAACATATAGCCCCCATACAACCGATTGTTCAGATATAAGGTTTTTTGACCAAAACTTCTGCAATTAAAAAGTTAGGACGGTAAAATTTTGCAACTCGAGTACTTTCTATTTATGTAGTGTATATAGTGAAAATCAACAAGATCGGGCAAATGTAACATATAGCCCCCATACAACCGATTGTTCAGATATAAGGTTTTTTGGCCAAAACTTCTGCAATTAAAAAGTTAGGACCGTAAAATTTTGCAACTCGAGTACTTTCTATTTATGTAGTGTATATAGTGAAAATCAACAAGATCGGGCAAATGTAACATATAGCCCCCATGCAACCGATTGTTCAGATATAAGGTTTTTTGGCCAAAACTTCTGCAATTAAAAAGTTAGGAACATAAAATTTTGCCACTTGAGTACTTTCAATTTATGTAGTGTGAAGAGGAAAATCAAGAAGATCGGGTAAATGTAACATATAGCCCCATACAGCCGGTTGTTCCGATATAAGGTTTTTTGGCCAATACTTCCGCATTTAAAAAGTTAGGAACGTAAAATATTGCACCTTTAGTACTTTCTACATATGTAATGTGTATAGTGTAAGTCAGTACAATTGAACACGTATAATATATAGCCTCCATACAATCGATTGTTCCGATAACTCGGATCCTATTATTTTGTAAGTTTTTTTAAATTATAACAAAGATGTGTAATGTGTATAGTAAATATAGTTAAATTGACACAGGCTGTACTGGGGATCGAACAGTGAAAATCGTGACGCTTATTCATGAAAGGTATATAGCCTTCGGCACAGCCGAAGACAGCTTTCCTTACTTGTTTCTTATGAGCTGAGTATTGGCTCAAGAAAATCTGACGTGTGAAAACAGTTCTTGACCATTTCTTGAGCGTTTTTTTATATGGAGTTTGACATTTCTTGGCAGGTGAGTAGCCCGCTTAAAGCAGTAGAGCAGTGGTTAGCGCATCGGATAGCGAGCGAACTGTTGTAGGTTCGAGAACAGCTCCGGGCTACAATTTTTTTTTTTTCATTGAAATAGTTTTTTATTTTTTAAAACATCTTTAGGTATATGAGTATTTCTAATCTTGATTTTTTATAAGCTCATTAAAATTTCATAAGACATATTTTTATATTTGTGATACTTTTTTCGGAAAAAACTTACTGCGAATATTTTCATAAATATACATACATACCACCCATTATAGAAATGAGATAACCGCTTATACAATTTGAGTTTTTTGGTAAGTTTTTCCGAAAATTAAAATTTTTTTAAACATACCCTCATATTCTTAAAAAATAAAATTGGTTTATAAAGATTTTTAAAATGACATTTTCATACAAATTTTGAATAACAAGAGCTTAATAAACCTTTTATATTTTTTATGAATAAGGGGGATATTGTTCTGTTTATCGGACTTCGGTAGATTATTTCTATAAATTTTGAAATATAAAAAACAATAATTTTTCACAGGTCCTTAAATTTTGTACTAAACGAAGTGGTTAGAGGTCAACTAAAATATTACTAAAGACAACAACTCATTTCTATTCATCCAGATTTACAACCCGAACACCAAAGAGGTAGGTAGGTAGAAGTGGCTGCCGCAAAGGCACACCTAGGCCAGTAATAAAAGGCCCGTTGTGATACCACCAAACACTAGGAAAGTCAGTCCCGGGGCCCGGCCATATGGAAAATCCCAGTGCTGTTGGGACTCTCCATATAGCCGAAACCCGGGACTGACACTCCTAACCGACACCGCTACCCCTCCTCGAACCATTTTGATAACTTGATGAAGGCCATCAAGTCCTTTATGTCTAGCTCCGCGACCTGGCTTAAGCTAACCAGGAAGGGAACTCCCAGAGAGCGCCTTCTCGCTCCGCTTAAGGCCGGGCAGTTGCAGATGAGATGCTCCACCGTTTCCTCTTCCTCATCATCTTTGCAACTCCTGCAGCATCGTCGGTAGGGAACGCCTAGCCTTGCTGCGTGCCTACCAATAAGGCAGTGCCCGGTTAAAACACCTATTAATATGGAGATTTCCTTCCTTTTTAGGGCGTATATGTGTCTAGATCTTTTAAGATCGCATTTTGGCCAGGTTTGCTTGGATATCCGGCACCCTGGGGCTTGTAGCCATCTTTCGTTGGCTTCGCGGAGTGTATGCTCCTTCAGCATTAGCTTGCACGTGGCAAACGGCATACCTATGCGCTCTTTATCTTGAAGAATCTGCTTGGTCGTGCCCTGCCTGGCAAGTTCGTCTGCCCTACAGTTTCCCTCAATGTCCCTGTGTCCCGGGACCCATGTGAGGTTCACGCGGTTCTGTTGGGCCATCTCTTGAAGAGATCGACGACAGCTGAGCGTCAGTTCAGAGTTGAACGAGTAAGAGCCAAGGGATTTGATGGCCGCTTGGCTGTCGCTGAAAATACAGATATCCTGTCCGATGGTGCGTTTACCTATCCAAGTCACGGCGTCCATGATTGCAGAAACTTCAGCCTGGAAGACGCTGCAGTGATCAGGTAGTCTAAAGGAGAGTTCTAGGTCCAAATCCCTTGAGTAAACCCCTCCTCCGACTCTGCCGTCTAACTTCGAGCCGTCGGTGTATATAAGAGTGCCGCCATTAGTAGCGGGACACCGATCTATGTTCTCCCAGTCTTCCCTGCTGGGAATGTTTATTCTAAAACAACAATCTCCGACTGTTGTGGTCGCACACCGATCTGTGCTCAGAGGGAGAAAGCTGTAAGATCTTAGAATACAGGAGTGTCCAATAGTGCTTGCGCCCCAGACGGACGTTTCCCTTAGACGCAGAGCCGATGCCGCTGCTGCCCGGTACCCTTCCAGATCGAGTGGCAAAAAGCCAAGAATGGCCTGGAGAGCTTCATTGGGCGTTGTTCTTAACGCCCCGCTTATACAGATCATGCTCGATCTGTGGACTTTTCCTAACAGATTTAGGTTTGTTGCCTTTCCTAGCGCAGGCCACCATACAACGACTCCATACAGCATAATTGGCTGGATTATCGCAGTGTAGATCCATCTGCAAATTTTGGGGCTGAGCCCCCATTTTTTGCCAATGGCTCTTTTACACGTGTAAAGTGCAATGCACGCTTTCCTCTGGCGCTGGATGACATTCTCCTTCCAGTTAAGCTTTCTATCTAGAACTGTGCCTAGGAATTTGGCTTTATCAGCTAAGTTCAGGCGCACGCCATCTAGTTCTGGTAGGTTCAGCGGTGGTATCTTGTACCGCCTGGTATAAAGGACAAGCTCCACCTTTCCCGGGTTGATGCTAAGTCCGCAGCGAGAGGACCATGAAGAAACTTCTCGCAGTGCTACTTGCATCAAGTCACACAGGGTTTGTGGGAATTTGCCCCTATATGCAATAGCTAAATCGTCTGCATATGCCACTATCTTCCCGCCCCCCCACCTTGTGTCTCGTAGCAGCGAGTTTACGGTGAGGTTCCATAGGAGCGGGGAGAGAACACCACCCTGAGGCGTTCCTCTTGTGACATAGCGTGAAAGATCAACTGTTCCCAGTGAAGAAACTATTTTCCTTCCCTTTAGTAGTTGATCAATTAGTCCAATAAGAGACCTATTTATGCCCAGGTTTGTTAAAGCAGTGTTAATAGCCTCCGGCCTTATATTGTTGAAAGCCCCTTCGATGTCCAGAAAGGCCACGAGACAGTACTCCTTTTCGTGCAATGATTTTTCAACAATAGAGACTAGGCTGTGGAGCGCAGTTTCCGTTGATTTACCTTTGGTGTATGCATGTTGATAGCTAGAAATAAGGTTGCTATCAATAGTAGAGGAGAGATAATCGCTAATTATCCTCTCGAAGGTTTTAAGTGCAAAAGACGAGAGACTGATCGGTCTGTAGTCTTTAGGCTCATAGTGTGAGGCCTTCCCAGCCTTTGGAATAAAGACTACCGTGGCGCTTCTCCAGGAGCACGGAATGTAATTAAGAGCCAGGCAGGCTGAATAGAGAACTACCAGCCATTTAGCTGATATTTCCAGCGTGTTTATAAGTTGTGCGGGGAAAATCCCGTCTGGCCCGGCTGCCTTGAACGGCTCAAAGCTTTTGATTGCCCACCTTACCCTTTCCTCCGTAATGGGTATGTTTACCGCCAGGTTTGTTGCAGATGCTACAGGTGCATCATACAAGTTCCCCGGAAAGTGTGTGTTCAGGAGCAGCTCCAGGGTTTCCCCTTCCGTGCTGGTCCAAGATCCGTCAGGCTTCCGTAAATAGCTAATGGCTGTTTGAGTTTTTGATAGCACTCGTCTAAGTCTCGCTGTATCATCGACTTTTTCGACCCCGGTGCAGAAATTTCTCCACGAAGTTCTCTTCGCTTGCCTTAGAGCCTTTTTATAGGCCCTCAGTTTAGCTTTATATTCGAGCCATTCAGGCTCCGTACCGATGCTCTTGGCCTTGTTAAATTGCTTCCTGCATGATATACGGAACGAATCCAGGTCGTAAGACCACCAGTGGGGTCTATGTTTGCCGCGTGGTTTTGGTACTGGACAAGCCTGCTCTAGGGCATTTGAGAGCGCCGTTGTAAAGGTCGTTACCAGATCATCCAGTTCTCCCACTGATGAGGGGGCTTGTGGAGGTAATACTGGTAGGTCCCTAGCTAATATTTGGTTATGTAGCTGCCAGTTAGTGTTGCGTGGATTTCGTTTCATGACTGGCTGCTCAACAATAAAGTCTAACACAATTTCTATGTACCGATGGTCAGAAAATGAATGCTCATCAAGAACACGCCATTTTCTGACCCACTCATAAGCACCTTCGCTACAAACAGTGAGGTCTATAACCTCCCTACGAGCTTTAGTTATAAAAGTAGGCTCGTTACCCACGTTACAAACCACCAGGTTAGTTGTTAGTAGGTAGTCAAACAGAGACTCGCCCCTAGCGTTAATATCGGAGCTTCCCCACTGGACGTGATGAGCATTAGCGTCAGCTCCAATAATAAGATGGCCCGTACAGAAATTATCCACCAGATCTTTCACCTCCTTTTGTGGAGGAGGTTCTTCGGCGTCATAGGGCATATAGACCGACGCCATCGTTAGGCTGGTGCTGCCGACTGTTAAGCTGGCAGCTGTAACGTCACCATTTGAGTAGTTGGGTAATAGAAAGGTGTTTAGCTCAGACTTTACCAAAATACAGGTTCTGACCTTGCCCTCATCATTGGCTTGGATGAGCTTGTACCCCTTAGTCCCCAATCCACAGATCCTAGAGCTATTGACCCAGGGCTCTTGGATAAGGACCACGTCTACGTCGCCTTTAGAAAGACGACTGCTTAAAACAGCCGAGGCTGCTTTAGATTTGTGCAGATTTATCTGAAGCACCACCAACATGAGAGAGCTCAGACATCCCTGCCGCCAGCGTTTCGTCGAGGTCTGGCCTGTTCCGGGGGCTGTCTCTCAACGAGGAGTTGTTCAGAGCACCTGCACGATTTGGCGTGGCGGGAACCCTGCTGTCTGAAGCAGCATCAACGTTAGTGTGCTCAGGTTTAGCCACGATCGTGACGTCGAGGCCTTCTTCGTCAAGCAGGCTTTCTTCTATCGCCGAGTTGTTCGCAGCACCATCGCAATTTGACGTGGCGGATAACATACTTTCCGCGTCGGACTCCTCTGCTTTCCCTTCCGATGCCTCGATCTCCGAGTCCTCCGGAGCGTCCGGAATAGCAGCGCGCTGTGCATCGCCACGGTATACGTGGATCACGATCTGACCCAAGCCGTAATGCACTCGTCCGTTGCACCGTTTAAGGGGCTCGAGCGCCTCCTTATTCAGAGTGATAACCACCTGTCTATTGGGCCCAACCACATCATCGACCAGATTGACGCCCCAATCCTGCGTCGGGAGAGACGGATTCCAGACCTGCAGCATCTCAAGAATATTCTCGGGTTCTGCAGGGACGGCAGGAATCCATGCCCTTGCCCTTGGCCGAGCAGGAATGTCCTTCCAGTCGACGACATCTAGTCTTGCCCCTGGATAGACTTCACCCAGTCTTGCAACTGCTGCCTTATACAGTGCGACAGTTCTTGCATCCTCGCACGCGAATATTTTGATCTGACCTTGGTGCCAGCCCGCGTCAGTACCTCGCGGCGGACTACCCGGAGACTCACGCATTAAGTGGAGGAGGGCCCTGCCCATTTCATTCCGGACATACAGCCACTGGTCTTTGGGGATGGACCAACGGTCGTTACCTCGGTCAATGAAACCTATAAGGATTCTGTCCTTGGTTACTTCAGCAAAGCTGAGTTTTCCCACTACGGGGTTGACCTGATGCCGCTTCGGATGGGGGTCTACCTCTCCGTCCGATCTCTGGCGTTTGAAGGGATTACCGTTCACCCTCTTAGGCACATAGGGCCTCTGGAAATTTGGTATCAGAGCTTTCGCTTCCTCCACCATCTTCCTTTCTTCCGGCGACAGCTTCTCCTGCGATGCTCCCTCATATCTTTTAAGGATCCTTGCGGCCTTTCTTTTATCCCAGTACGCAAAGCGTCGGGGAGATGCCTCTTTGGGGGGATTCAGACTCGTAGTTGCCATCGCGGTCTCTCCCTTTACGGCGTCGTCCTTCTCTTTCGAAACTCTGAAACCAGGTCGTGAGACCATTGCCCCAGATGTGAAGAGATTGGGTTTCGTACCAGCGCTTGATGGAAGCTTAGCTTCCGCCGTTTTCTGCTTGACTGCGTAGGCAGCCGCACTGTTGCTTGCTCCCATCAAGTCACTCTTACTTGATAGCAGTTTGGGGGATGACTGACCCGTAGTTTCCATCGTTGTCGGCCTCCCAGTTAACTTTGAGGCGGAGTTTGTCCTCCGGCGTTGTGTTTTCGCTTGCTCCAGCATAGTTCTTCTCTGCTGCGGAGTAAACGAAGTCGTTAATTGCTTTGTATTTTGTGTGTTCTTCATCTTGTTCGTACGACCCCTCGCCGGACAAGGCCAGCTTAGGGTCAAGGGTAGTGTAAGGGGAAGTGTGTCGTCCGCCGCGGCAGAGCCCCATACCGCGGTAAGACCATAGTTACTCCCTGAGGCGGCCCGGTATCAGTGAGGCTCCGTTCGACTACAGCCACGATTTGCCTCCCGGCTGCAAACGTCCAATGGGCACGGTATCGCATAACACCCTGGATTGGGAGGGAAAAGTTTTGCACATTTATATAGCGAGCCGCTTGCTTCAAGACAGACGCCCGCTTACAGCCGCACCTCTTGGTGTACAGACGCTGCGAAAAAGACCCCGGTGAGCCCTTAAACCAAGTATGTCAGAGTGGCCCCCCCGGGGCTCCCTCTCTTTCTGCCGCGAGCCTAGGTAGCTCAACGTTGCCCAGAGTGCACGAACGAGGACGCAAGAGTCGGGATTGAGCGCGGTCACTCAGCAACCACACCCCATTACACTCCGAACACCAAAGAAGTCTAGACAAAATTTGACCACTTTTGAATAAACAAAAAAAAAAAAATCAATATAAAATGTATTTTAATATTTCTAAGTTATGGTTAATGAAAAAAGCTAGAAAACCCTCAAACTATTTTTCCAAAAGGCTACATTTTTCCCGGTTTCAATATACCTACATTTTTTTTTTTTCAAAAATCAAATCAAAAATCAATATAAAATGTCTTTTTAAATATTTTCAAGTTAGGGTTAAGGAAAAAAGCTAGAAAACCCTCAAACTGTTTTTGCATAAGGCTAGATTTTGCTTTTGAATATCTTTTTTTTTTAAATCAAATCAAAAATCGATATTAAATGTCTTTTTAAATATTTCTAAGTTACGGCTAAGGAAAAAAGCTAGAAAATCCTCAAAGCCTACATTTTGCCCGGTTTCACCACTTTTGAATATTTTTTTTTTTAAATCAATATACGTACTGTTTTTTTCAAAAATCAAATCAAAAATCGATATAAAATGTCTTTTTAAATATTTCTAAGTTATGGTTGAGGAAAAAAGCTTAAAAACCCTCAAACTGTTTTTTCCATAAGGCTAGATTTTGCCCGGTTTAACCAATTTTGAATAACTTTTTTTTTTAAATCAACATACACACCACATTTTTTTCAAAAATCAAATCAAAAATCAATATGAAATGTCTTTTTAAATATTTCTAAGTTCTGGCTAAGGAAAAAGGCTCGAAAATCCTCAAAAAATTTTTGCAAAAGGCTACATTTTGCCCGGTTTCACCACTTTTGAATATTTTTTTAAAATCAATATACGTACTTTTTTTTCAAAAATCAAATCAAAAATCTATAAGAAATGTATTTTTAAATATTTTTAAGTTATGGTTAAGGAAAAAAGATAGAAAAACCTTTAACAGTTTTTGCAAAAGGCTAGATTTTGGCTGATTTTACCACTTTGAATACATTTTTTTTTAAATCAATATACCTACATTTTCTTTTTAAATCAAATCAAAAATCAAATTAAAATGTCTTATAAATATTGCTAAGTTACGGATAAAGAAAAAAGCTAGAAAAACCTTTAACTGTTTTTGCAAAAGCCTAGATTTGCCCTAACCAGCATTTGTAATTTACAAACACTAAATAATAAATTTCTATAAATAGAACTCATATTTCTACAAAATGAATTTCATTCTTTCACTCAATAAGCTCCTCCTATTATTAGAGAAATTATTTTCACTCCTTCGCTCATTGAGTACTTCGGTCCATTATCTATTATATTAATAGGCTAACTTTGTTGTTGGTATATTGTTAATTTTTAAATTCTGATTCTCATAAAGCCTAATTGCAGAATTTGATAACTGCTTTGTGCATAAGGTAATGGCGCGGCGGTGAGCGTATAGAATACGGTGTGCACAGTTGCAAGAATATTCCTTTTTTTTCCTTAAATTATGTTTTTTTTATATTAAAAAACCTTTAATCTTAACTATTACAATTTACTTAATTTTCAACCTAATATTTTTTTGTTCTTCACCTGCTCAAAACGATCGCATAAATTAGTGGCTATTTCCGATTATTCAAGTGCAACATAAAATCTCGAAAACCGAATATTTGCATGGCATTTGCCATAAATAATTTTGGAAAGGGCTGCTGTAATTTAATATTTTTATTATATAATAACAGCCGCTATTTTTTAAATTCTTTGATGGCCTCATTTTGCCTATAGATGAGTTTTTAATGTATACATTTAAGTTGGACGAGGTTCGGCCACGGGCCTTAAGGCAGCTATTGACAAAAAGTTGATCAGATGTTTGAATAAGTTCAACTATTTTAAATTGGTCGAATTTCGACCACGTTTATATTAATAATTGAAATTTTTTAGAATAGATAATGAAATGAAGAAAAGCTAAATTCATTATTTGAGCCGTTTAAAGCACAAGTGTTATAGTCCAGATTTTTTTTAGTTACGCCTGAAGCTATGTAGGGGAATATGTTTTCTATATAGCACACTAACAGGGTTGGTCCTAGCTCCCATAGAAACCGAATAACTAGCAGAACTAACTTGGGAAATCAAGGTACCCCCTATTGGTTGACAACACAAAACCTTCAATATCTCAGTTTGAGAAAAGGTGGACTTATACCACTTGTGCTTTAGGGGGCTCATTTCTTGGCCTCACAATTACAATGTCGTTTAAATACAAATGCCATAAAACAACAATTCCATTGGGGTATGAATGTCAGACGTGCATAAAAAAAGCCGAAAAGTCCAACGCTTACGAAAAATGTCACATAGTGATGTCGCCGCTTGTTCAGCAACGTGTTGCCAAAGAGAATATATCAACAAGAGCCACCACTCGTTATGAAAGCAACGAAAAAGATGGATGCCGTTTTCTTTCAGGGTTTCGGTAATTTCGATATAAATATGTTATTGTCTAATCAAAACAAAATGTGTAAAAGAAAATAGACGAGAAATGATATAACACAAGAGTCAAAACAAAAATTTACCAGCTGTCGAATTTACAAAACTGAGGAAAACAAAATTACCGAAACCCTGAAAGAAAACGGCATCCATCTTTTTCCTTGCATTTATAACGAGTGACGGCTCTTGTTGATATATTCTCTTTGGTGTTGCCTAAATCCAACTGAAAAGCGGAACTAGCAACAATTCCGGAAATCGCTCTTGGAAGCTATGGCATGTGACCCAAAGTGTTCTTTTTCTATTCTAAAAAAAAATGTTAAAAATTAAAAAAACCATCAGCAATAATGAACTTTGAAGAAAAACCAAATTCAGTATTTCTTGTCCTCCAGCTCACAATTAAGATGCGTTGAAATCCTCAGTTGAGTCCTCCAGCTCACAATTAAGATGCGTTGAAATAACAAAGAAATCTACAAAAATTTAATAAAAAATAAATACAAAAAAAATTAAAAAAAAAAAAAAATTAAATGAAAAAAATAAAAAATTAATTAGATCGAAAAATAAATAAAAAATTAAATAAAATAAAAAAGAAAAAAATAAAATAATATAAAACAAAATGAAATAAAATAAACGCATAAGCGGATATAAAAAAGTTGTTTGTCGTTGAAAAGAGAATTAACAGGAGATTGTTTTGAAACAATTTTACATATACACTGGTTAACAAATTATTCGAGAAAAAGTGATTAAAAATTAAAAAAATCAACAAAAAAATTTAGTTTATCACATATTTATGCAGTTTCTCTGACATTTATCAGGATACATTAACAACTTGTAAACTGATAGAAGCGGCATAATGTTCTCTCTCAACGACATCAAAACTGTCTTAAGAATAAACAGAAACAAAGTTATGGGGCAATACATGCCTTAACCTAGTAAAAAGGTGTTCTTGGCCCCTATACGTAGCACTAAAAAAGTAAGTATACAGGGTACCGAATTCCACCGACTGCAGTAACAAACAGAGCTGCATCAAACCAAAACTATTATTTTGTTGACCTGTGTAATATAAGATAGAAGGAGCTCGTTTATTTTCTGGTGTCCACAGTGAAACAGTGAGCTAGGTACTGATAACATGGTTATTTGACAATTTGTATGTGAATTAATTTGAATGTGCTAGTAGTTTGTTTTCATTAATACCTACAAAACAAATGCACCAAAAATACACAAAAGTTTACGTTAATATTTCAGTCGAACCCTGTAGTATTTTTGTCGAGTGAAAGCTTTATGAAAGTCTTTTATTGCCTTGCTGGCGATATTATCTTTTTTCAATTCAAACGATATTGAAAATTAAAAAATATTTTCATTTGGGTTAAAATTTTCAACTCATATTTTTAAACAAATCGTCAAATAACCATGATAACTTTATCTGTTAACGCTACCTGGCTAACTGTTACACTGCGCTCGTGTCGTAAGCTCTGATTTTTTGAGTGTTGGTTTGAGCTGTGACATTGCCGTCAATTATTGCTAAAAAATATGACTGACGTTCGCAACGACCAAAAAACATCTATGCGCCGCGATATATCCCTTGAGTAAATTTCAGTTATAATTTAATATTGAAATTGATGTATGTTCTTCTATTCACATCTACAAACATAAAAACAAAGTACAAACTGTTGCTTCTGCTTCGTTGCTAAAACTAAATGGGGTCGAATAGAAGGGAAAATGTCGAAGATGCAGAGCTTGCTGCATCAAAAGGATTCATGTAGATAAAAAAAGATATGTATGTTTACAGGAATGTAACGACATTTATATTGCATTTGGTTTATTTCAATATTTTATTTCCACTGCTGTAGTTTTTACTCTTACATTGTACCCTATGAACGTATAATATTGATGCGACAACAACAATAGAACTGCTACAAAGTCATCATCATGGTGGTGCACAAGGACAATTCGTTTTTTAATGTAGTTTACCCCAACTCTCTCTAGTAGCGAAAAGCAAACAAATTTTAATGACGAACAAAATCATGTGTAAATTGGTAGTTGAGGTGAGTAATGGAATTTAATAAAGCTGACAGTTATAATTGCCATCAATGTATAAATTTAAATTTAAGTTTGTATGTTTGCTAGTATGTATGTATGTTTGAATAAATCTCGCTTATATAAACTTTTACTTTTCACTTTGATATAAAGTTTAAATTGAAATTTAAAATGTTGATGAGTTATATCAATTGCTTGCACAATCATGCATGCTAACAAGCAAGCCATTTTAACTTTGTTTGCACAATAGTGGTTTTTAATAGCACACTTCGATAGAAGTCAATGAAATAAGTCACCGATTCAAGGGCATTTAAATTTTTCACGAGAACTGTTTTAAAAATTATTTTTGAAAATTAAGCGTAGTCATTACAACCTCGTCAGTTAACCGCCAATATCAATTACCGCAAATAATGATTATTTATGTTTTTTTACTGAAGAATGATGAATATTTTATTTTTCACAGTAAACTCCAAACCGTCATATGTCGTGATAAAGTCGCTATAAAGTGGCTGATTAAAGTTCTGTTACAAATGTTGAAAAGTGGGTATGGTCAAATTAGACATTTGAAATAAAAACAAGTAAGGAAAGCTGTCTTCGGCTGTGCCGAAGGCTATATACCTTTCATGAATAAGCGTCACGATTTTCACTGTTCGATCCCCAGTACAGCCTGTGTCAATTTAACTATATTTACTATACACATTACACATCTTTGTTATAATTTAAAAAAACTTACAAAATAATAGGATCCGAGTTATCGGAACAATCGATTGTATGGAGGCTATATATTATACGTGTTCAATTGTACTGACTTACACTATACACATTACATATGTAGAAAGTACTAAAGGTGCATTATTTTACGTTCCTAACTTTTTAAATGCGGAAGTATTGGCCAAAAAACCTTATCGGAACAACCGGCTGTATGGGGCTATATGTTACATTTACCCGATCTTCTTGATTTTCCTCTTCACACTACATAAATTGAAAGTACTCAAGTTGCAAAATTTTATGTTCCTAACTTTTTAATTGCAGAAGTTTTGGCCAAAAAACCTTATATCTGAACAATCGGTTGCATGGGGGCTATATGTTACATTTGCCCGATCTTGTTGATTTTCACTATATACACTACATAAATAGAAAGTACTCGAGTTGCAAAATTTTACGGTCCTAACTTTTTAATTGCAGAAGTTTTGGCCAAAAAACCTTATATCTGAACAATCGGTTGTATGGGGGCTATATGTTACATTTGCCCGATCTTGTTGATTTTCACTATATACACTACATAAATAGAAAGTACTCGAGTTGCAAAATTTTACCGTCCTAACTTTTTAATTGCAGAAGTTTTGGTCAAAAAACCTTATATCTGAACAATCGGTTGTATGGGGGCTATATGTTACATTTGCCCGATCTTGTTGATTTTCACTATATAAGTTATGTCACTCGGTGTGACTAAAACAAAAAAATATATTTTTTGGGGAGCTGAAGGCTTCTTTATTGGTTCAATTCAAACTTAGAACTAACTTACAGAGATAATAAATTCTTAAACCTAGCTTACGCTGCCGCCGCTCTGTCGTCGATTCTGCTCTTGATTTGCTGACGGCGCGGTTCCCACCGATCGCCGCATTCCTTCTTGTTTATGAGGTGTTGTGTTTCTGATGAAGCTAGCGCATGCAAGTCTGTGTAACAGGGTGTCGTTTTGCACTTAGGAATTTTGTTGTCGAACCAAGTTTTGTGCATGTGCCATGCTAACAGCTCCCCCCCTGAAATTCAAACGTCCTCGTTTGAGGTCCTAGGTTTTTCAAATATCTGGTTAAGTCCTTCTATTGCTGTTTCGGTTAATTCGATGGTCGGTTTTTGTTCGGTATTTTTCTTCGACCATATTTTTAGCGCAATTATTAGGCTCAGGATTAATAGAATTGTGATAAGGCTAATGTTAATGGCGTGCTTTACTTGACTTGCCGCCTCTGCATAGCCAATTTGTTTTATATTGTTCAGATTCAGCTGTTTTAACATTTGTAAGGATAATACCTCTTCGGTATTGCTGGTTTTTGAAAAAGGTTGAAGTATAGCTGGCAGGGGATTGCTAGTTAGTCTGGCCTTGTTGAAAAATTCGTTTCCGTTAATTTTTACTGTATCATTATCGTAATGGATTAGAAAGGTACCGTTTAGGTGTATGGGCTCTTCATCAATTTGGATCTCTCCTTCGAAATTGTTTAAAAATATTATATCTGGTGCTATCTCTTCTATTTCAGGGATGTGCTGGCTGTTGGTTACTGTGCAGTTCGGCGGGCGACTTCTTAACAAGCTACTTATACAGTTATCCCTACTTATCTCTAATACACTACTTCTAACACATATTTGGAGCGAATTGTATTCTTTACAGGGTTTCAATATTCCGTACAGGGTTTCTTTGCAATCTAGTAATGAATGGAATTTAATTTTGTTAATGTTATTATCTTTCTTAACCGCTCTTACTTCTATTGATTTACAAATTTGAGATCCCACTGTGGGTAAGTTTACTATGTAGATTATTACTTTACTGTTTGTTGCTATCTTTACTTCGGAAAATTCGAGAGCTTCATCTAGGTTAACAAAAGGAATTTCATCTTTATCAAGAATTTGCTTAACGATATCTGTTTCTTCGTTTGACATAATGTAGGAATTTACTATATTGGCCTTCGCCCAATGTATCGCATAGGCGATATTTACTATTTCGTCTTTTAAAATTTCCAATTTATATTTCAATCTGAGGAATGCTTCTACTCCCTTGTTTTTATCATTTTGCAATTCTTTAGTAATGTTATTTGTAATGTTCGTAATTTCGTTAATTTTTTCAATTGTAAGCTTATTGATAAGGATTTGATTGTTGTTGTTTTCGAGGACATTATTTAATTTATTTACGACTATTTCATGATCTTCATGATCCGGATTTCCGGCAATCCATTTCCATGCACTGCCAATGAAATTTAGGGATCGTTTAGATCGACTTTCTATTTTCAGATTATTTAGGTGGGTCCGTATTTGGGATATAAGGAGGGATATGAATGGGTAGTTTGGATTTTTGGAGAGCTCTTCCATATGTGCCCTGGATTCAATGTCTTCCAGGATGTAGTTGTATTTTTCTATGTCAATTTCGTGTATTATTCTAAATGTTCCAGTTTGTAGTTTGGCTGTCCCTCTTTCTACTGTAACTAGTTGTGCGTTGGAATAGTCAAGGATCCTTACCTCAGCGAGGCACAGTCGCACCAATAACAGTCTGAAATGAGATATGTCAAAAAGCGTTAGTTTCGTATTCTGCTCTTGTGTATGACTTGACCTTTCTCTGTTATAACTGTACTATTTCTATTTTCTCTAACTATCTCCTTACTATACTGTTTGCTTAGCTTAGTACCTAATCTTCTATTTTTCTTAACATAAATTATCTGTCCTGGTAAGTACGTCTTAATTTCGTGTTTACTCTTGTTGTGGAGCTCGATGTCCTTCCTTTGCTTCTGGGCGAGTTTTTGCAAGTTGTTTTGTCGTGTCCTTTCTATGTCCTCTGGCGTAAATGTCACGTTTCTGCAAAAGAACAGGTCTACCGGTCTCTTCCCTGTAACTGTATGAATGGTGTGGTTGTATTCCGAAACCGATCTTTCCAGAAGCTCTTCGAAGTTTCTGTGTCCGCCGTTTTCTTTGATGCAGCGCATTATCTCCGTCAGTGTGGAGTGGAATCTCTCCACTTGTCCGTTTGCTTGACTTCTGTATGGTGGTGTAGTATAGACTTCGATTCCCAATTCGTCCTTCATCATGAACATAATAGAGTTGGAGTTGAGTGATGGCTCGTTATCGATTACCACTATCCTTGGGACACCGAAGTTAAACAAAATGTCCCTTAGAGGTCTCCTAACGTCCTCTATGGCTCTGCTATTCAACATTTTTGTTACCGCATACTTTGTGAACTTATCCAATGCGGTCATGACCCTCTTGCCTTCCGTCAGAAAAATATCTATGTGTACTGTATGTCCCGGGAAAGTTGGTAGTGGAGTTGCTGCTAGTTTTGGCTTGTTTGGGTGTCTCTCGTATTTATTTTCTTTGCACACCGTGCAGTTGGTTATGAGTCGTTTGATTTTGTTTACCATTCCTGGAAAGTAGTTTTTTTCAAGGATCTGAATCTTATTCTCCTTTGCGCTCCTGTGCGCTCTCAAGTGCTCTCTTAGGATAACTTCTTCCTGTTCCTGTTCGCTGCTGATATCGTCCACGATTTTCTGGGTGTATCTGCACTTGTAGTTGCTAAAATGTTCAGGGTAGATATTTTGAATTTTCCCCATTGTGCTTTCGCTCGTGCAAATTCCATTAATCACCGAAGGATTCAGATATCTTTTTAGTAGTTCTGTTAAGTTCTGTTCGTTAAATTGTGGCTCCTCAACTATGTGTCGATGAACGGTTGGGAAGACTATTTTGAATTGATAGGATGCTGTTTCTGCCTCTTTGAGAAAAATTTGATTTTTAAAAACATTCACAGGCACTTCTGTACATGGAATAAGGTTATGATTGGAGCTATCGTCGCTATGAATGGTAGGAGTAAGTGAATTAATTTCGTTCGGTATTCTTGACAGTGTATCTGCTACTACGTTCGATTTTCCCGGCTTATAGATCAATTCATGGTTGTATTCCTCTAGTATTGCCTTCCACCGTTTCATTTTGCTGTTTGCGTTTTTATGGTTAAGGGCATACGTTAGAGGTTGGTGGTCGGTGATTATTTTTACTTTCTTAGATCCGTACAAATAGCTTCTTAGCGCGTACAGAGACCAGATTATCGCAAGCATTTCTTTTTCGTTGGTGGCGTAATTTTCTTCCGTTTTGTTAAGTGTCCGTGAAATAAAGGTTATAGGGCGGTCGCCCTGCGACAGGACTGCTCCTATTGCGAAGTCAGAGGCATCTGTGGTAAGTTCGAATTCCTTTTCGAAATCTGGGTGGGCTAGGACTATGTCTCTTGAAATTAACGTGCTTTTAATTTTGTTAAAGGACTCTACCGTTTCTTCGTTCAACTGAACATCTATTCTTCTGGAGTTTCGCTTTGAGACATTACCGGCTTCTCCCCTAAGGATTGATGTTAGAGGCTTAGCTATTTTCGCATAATCCCTAATAAATCTTCTATAGTAACCCGACATGCCCAAAAAGGATCTCAGCTCCTTCAAATTTCGAGGAACTGGGAAATTCGCAACGGCTTCCACCTTTTTAGGGTTGGTTTTAATTCCATCTGAACTGACGACGTATCCCAAGAATTCCACCTCTTGCTTGGCAAATTCGCATTTATTTAACTGCACTTTCATATTAGCGCTTTCTAAGGTTTTGAAAACCAGTTCCAGATTTTTTAAGTGCTCTTCTTCGTTTTTTCCAAAAATTATTACATCATCGATGTAAACATAACATCGAACTCCTATGTGCTGCCTGAGGATATCGTCTAAAGCTCTTTGAAATGTTGCTGGGGCATTCTTCAGCCCGAAGGGAAGTCGGAGGAATTCATATTTTCCGTTATTAACGGAGAATGCGGTTTTTTCCACGTCTGATTCGCGTAGTGGTATTTGGTGAAATCCGCTTTTCAAATCTATTACAGTAAATAGACTATTGTTTCCGAGGTTCGATAGGACTTCATTAATTTCAGGAATGGGGTATTTGTCTGGGATGGTCACCGAGTTAAGCTTACGGTAGTCGATAACCATACGATATTTTTCTTTGCCGGATGCATCCGGCTTTTTGTTAACTATCCACACGGGTGAGTTGTATGGAGATTTAGATTTTCTAATTATTCCGTTGTCGAGGAGCTCTTCTATTTGTCGTTCGATTTCTTCTTTGAGTGCCATAGGATAAGGGTAGGGCTTAGAGTAGACGGGCGTGTCGCTAGTTGTGCGTATCTCGCCCTTTACTAGGGTAGTAAAAGTAAGTTTCTCATCTGGATCAGAAAACAAATTCGGGCACTTCGTAATGATATTCCTAATGCGCAGTTGTTGTTCTGCAGAGAGATGTGGGGTGTTTATATTGACGGTGTTAACTTGCTGAGATGCTCGTTGTTTTAAAGGGATGATGACTCCCGGAAAAATGGTCATGGTGCTTTTCTCGGTATCTATTATAGCCTTAAGCTTCCTCAAAGTGTCATTCCCGATGATTCCATGGAATGAGTTTAGGGGTGGCAGAATAAAGAATTTAATTTTCCCCACGTTGGGTCCGAATACGTCTATGAATGCGTGTTGTGTTATCTCGATAGTTCCTGCCACTGATTCCACCTTGAATGGTTTGTTTGGCAGTGGGTTTCTTATCCTAGTTGATTGTATGTAGTTTTTGTTGGACCCTGTGTCTATCAGGAAATCCACTGTGTCCCCGCGTCTTGTCACGAATTCATAGTAAGGAAGCGAGGACGGCGTTAATCTAAAAAATTAATCAAGTCGGGCTCAGTTTGGTTTTGATCTTCGGAAGTAAAGTTTATTTGTCCCCCTGTAGTCCCGTTTCCTTGTTGCGATGTTCCGTAATAGTCGTCTTGGGGGTAAGTATCGTAGATCCGGTTCGGGTCCGGATCTCCTTGGTAATCATTCAAATTCAATGGGCCTGTATTTGCGTGAAAGTTACGCTGCATTTTGTTGGGAGGGCGAGTATGTTGTGAGGAAGGTGGGCGTTTCTGGGCTTGGGGCTGGGTATTATAACCGGTGTTAGGTCTATTTTGGTAATTGACCTGCCTAGAGTGTAGGGAGGGGTCTACTTCCATTGGGACTGGTGGCTTTGGTGGTAGGTTGGGCCGGTTGTTAAAACCCGAATTGTATTGTTGTTGTGGTATGTTGGGCCGGCTGTTGTATTGTTGTTGGAAATTATTATTTGGGCGATTATTAAAGTTCCCTTGATTTGGTTGTCCTCGAGGATTCATGTTGGACGTTCTATAGTTATTGTAGTTTCTTAAGTTGTTGTTGTTGTTATAGTTCCGCGGTAAGGGCACCGAATAAGTGAGTTCAGGGTAAAAGGGTCTATTATTATTCGTGTTAGTTAGGTCAGGATAAAAAGATCTGTTATTATTTATGTTATATCTGGGGGGTCTTGGAGGTAGTTGACTAAGGGATTTATTTACGGTGTGGGCATGATTCATGCGGAAGGACATGTTATCCAATTTTTGGCACAAGTTTAGAGCCTGAGGCAAGGTGGTGGGCTCGCGGATGCTGAGAAGGCGAGGTAAATCGCCGTTCAGCCCGCGTACGAAGGTATCGAGAGCTTTCTCCCGATACGAATTTGTCATCGTCCTTATTGCTTCTTCGCCAAGGTCAAGACATGCAATCTTGTCCAAGATCAGCGACAAGTGCTGGTAAACCTTTTGGTAGAAGGTAGAAATATCATCATGACGTTGAGCCAACGTCGTCATCTGGTACTCGAGGGTACCGATGTCTCTCTTATCGGAATAGTGCATCATCAGGCACTTGCGGATTTGATTCCATTCGAGTGGGGTACTATAGGATTCAAGGGCAGTGTCGGCGTCGCCGACAATTTTGTGCCTTATGGTGTGCAGAATGGAAAAATATTTGGGAGTATCCTTCAGGGCTTCGTATGCCTTGAGGATTCTGTCGACGCTCTTTCGCCATGAACTGAACTCTCCAGGTTTACCGGAGAATTCCCGTAGGCATTTGACCATGTCTGGTATTCTGTCCAGATCATTCATGTTAGTTCTATTCAGTATAATATTTGATTCTATGCCCGTGGAGTCACCGATGACAGGTGCGTTCATCCGCTCAAGCACCTCTCGGACCACGGACTCTATTACGTTAGGATTAGGAACAGAAGGGTTTGGGGGGTCTGAGGGGGGGTCGGATCCACCTGCGTAATCGAGTCGCATCTGGTTAATCCGCTCCACCAATTCTTCTGCGGAAGTACCTGGCATTTCTTCTTTGTTGATATATAAAAAGGAAACTACTCACTCTTGTTCTGCTACTCTTACTCACAAAATTTGATTTGATTGATTTCCTTTTGCTTTAGCGATTACACTTTTTTCTTCTCTATAATTAACTTTTAACAATTTTTCTTTAGCTTTTCAATTTTCCTTCTTTTACTTTCTTTTTTATAACTAAATTTACACAATTTTTTCGATTTATTTTTCTTTTCGCATTAGCGACTTCACGATTTTCTTTAGCTTTTCAATTTTCCTTCTTTTATTTTCTTTTTTATAACTAAATTTACACAATTTGTTTCAATTTATATATTTTTTTTCGCATTAGCGACTTAACAATTTTTTTTCTTTTTCTTGCTTTTTCCTCTTAACAATTTTCTTTAGCTTTTAAATTTTCCTTCTTTTACTTTCTTTTTTATAACTGAATTTACACAATTTTTTCGATTTATTTTTCTTTTCGCATTAGCGACTTCAGAATTCTCTTTGGCTTTTCAATTTTCCTTCTTTTATTTTCTTTTTTATAACTAAATTTACACAATTTTTTTTATTCCAAATTTAGCGATTACACTTTTTCTGTTTTGATTCAGAACTTTTTTCCTTACACTATTATTCGCATCGCCGCGCTGGAGTTGGGGTTTTTAGCGACCATAGGGTTATCTCGTTCCTTACGTACTGAAGCCCTTTTGACGTATTTTGTTCCGACTCCTTGTCGAATGGTAGCTGCTGCTTTTGATTTTTTTCGCGGTGGTTATCGATTCGCGGCCTTACTTTTTGATTTTCAGGCGTACTACCTTTCGACGCGCTGGCGGTCCCTGCTCGGGCGCCAGTTATGTCACTCGGTGTGACTAAAACAAAAAAATATATTTTTTGGGGAGCTGAAGGCTTCTTTATTGGTTCAATTCAAACTTAGAACTAACTTACAGAGATAATAAATTCTTAAACCTAGCTTACGCTGCCGCCGCTCTGTCGTCGATTCTGCTCTTGATTTGCTGACGGCGCGGTTCCCACCGATCGCCGCATTCCTTCTTGTTTATGAGGTGTTGTGTTTCTGATGAAGCTAGCGCATGCAAGTCTGTGCAACAGGGTGTCGTTTTGCACTTAGGAATTTTGTTGTCGAACCAAGTTTTGTGCATGTGCCATGCTAACATATACACTACATAAACAGAAAGTACTCGAGTTGCAAAATTTTACGGTCCTAACTTTTTAATTGCAGAAGTTTTGGCCAAAAACCTTATATCTGAACAATCGGTTGTATGGGGGCTATATGTTAAATTTGCCCGATCTTGTTGATTTTCACTATATACACTACATAAATAGAAAGTACTCGAGTTGCAAAATTTTACGTTCCTAACTTTTTAATTGCAGAAGTTTTGGCCAAAAATTCTTATATCTGAACAATCGGTTGTATGGGGGCTATATGTTACATTTGCCCGATCTCGTTGATTTTCACTATATACACTACATAAATAGAAATTACTCGAGTTGCAAAATTTTACGTTCCTAACTTTTTAATTGCGGAAGTTTTGGCCAAAAAACCTTATATCTGAACAATCGGTTGTATGGGGGCTATATGTTATACTGGTCCGATCTTGTCAGTTCCGACAAATGATTCCTATATTACAAAATGGTGGCCACATACATGTCATCACAGCTAAAAATGCAGGACAAGAAAATAATGCAACTTGAGGAGAAAGTCGAGGCCGAGGTGGATGCGTTAAGAAATCGCATCAAGGAGTTGCAGCTGAATCGCACAGTGGTTTCAACAAGCGCACCCAAGGTAAAAACCCCATCCTTTGACGGTTCTGTCCCTTTCCAGGTATTTGAGCTACAATTTGAGAAGACAGCAGCTGTGAATAATTGGGGCGCTGAGGACAAAGTCGCTGCTTTATTTGTGGCATTGAAAGGACCTGCAGCCGAAATCTTACAGACTATTCCAGGCCCTGAAAGAAACAACTATAAAGCGTTAATGGGAGCCGTTGAAAGAAGTTACGGCAGCGAGCATAGGAGGCAGATACATCAAATAGAGCTACAGAATCGCTCTCAGAAGGCTAACGAAACATTACAGGAGTTTGCATCGGACATCGAGAGGTTGGCTCATCTAGCAAACGGAGACGCACCAGTGGAATACATCGAGAGGGTGAAAATCCAAAGTTTCATAAATGGAATACGTGACGTGGAGACGAAGCGCGCCACATATGCAAATCCAAAGAGATCATTCGCGGAGACAATATCACATGCTCTAACTCAAGAAACCGCATCTCTTTTGAGCAAACCATTGTACAGAGCTCACCGTGTGGAAGTGTGGAAGTGGAGACGCCAGACTTGGTCAACAAAATCGACAAAATTTTGGAAGCATTGAATGGGGCACAGAAGAAAAGCGATGGCTCCATTAAGTGCTTTAAGTGCGGAAAATCTGGTCATATTGCACGTTATTGTGGATCTGGCTCCAACAATTCCAATAATGCAGGCGGACGTAAGCGCAGGGCTGAAGGAGATGAGCAAGTCTCCCAATCCAACCAACTGTTAAACTAAAGAGAGTCAGCTGCAAGGGGCGAAGGCTAGCTCCCGCAATTGGATGCCCCATAATCTCTGTCTCACAGATCGGAAGGAAGTCGAGTAATGTTACTGTTGGAGGACTTGTGGACGGGAAGGAGCGTTTACTGACTGTTGATACGGGCGCATCTCATTCCATAATTCGATCTGATTTAGTCAACAAAGTAGTGAGGCCATTACATGGAGCAAAGTTGCGAACGGCGACTGGTGAGGACACCCAAGTCCAAGGAGAAGTAACATGTGAAATCGCAATTGGGAATGTCACCGTACTGCACAATTTTATAGTGGCAGATATTGTTGATGAGATCATAGTTGGTGTGGATTTCTTAAGCAACCAAGGAATCAAGATCGACATGCAAAACAGGACTATGAGCTATAAGAACATGGATGTGCCACTAAATTTTGGTTACGAGAACAAGGACATCAGTAAGCGGGTCCTCGTGGAAGAAAGCCAACAAATTCCACCGAAGTCGGAGGCGATCGTTTGGGCAAGGATTGATGGCGATTACGGGACAAACAAATTGTGGGTGGTAGAGGCAGCAAACAAATCAAAGACGGATATACTAGTAGGTAAAACACTGGCTATGACAAAAAAAGATGGACGTTTACCGGTAAGAGTACTAAATGAGTTCAGATCGCCGATTACGCTTTCCAAAGGAGCTATATTGGGACAATGTCAGGAGGTGGAGGTGATTATAAACTGTGAACAGCTCCAGGAAAATGTCTCTACCAGCAACATTAATCTATCAGACAATATCACGGCATGGACGCAAGAGCTCGAAGAAGACCACCAGAATAAGGCAAAACAACTTCTACTAAAGTACTCTACCATATTTGACAAGGATGGCTCCAAACCAGGTCGGACCAATGTAGTGAAGCATCACATTGATACCGGTGACGCGAGACCAATCCGCCAAGCTCCTCGAAGTGTTCCATTGGCCAAACGCCAAGTGGTAAGAGAAATTATACAAGAAATGAGTGACAGCGGCGTGATCGAACCATCAGCTAGTCCATGGAGCTCACCGGTAGTGCTAGTGAAGAAAAAGGATGGAAAAATGCGGTTCTGTGTGGATTACCGGAAGCTGAACGTCGTAACGAAAAAGGACAGCTATCCACTACCAAGAATTGACGATACTCTGGACCCACTATCTGGTACGAAATGGTTCTCTACACTCGACTTAAAAAGCGGCTATTGGCAAGTGGAGGTTAAAGATGAGGATAAGGAAAAGACAGCCTTCAGCGTTGGAGAGGGGCTGTGGCAATTTACGGTAATGCCCTTTGGACTATGTAACGCTCCAGCTACTTTTGAGAGACTCATGGATCAAGTATTGAAAGGACTGCATTGGAAAACATGTTTGGTGTACCTGGACGACATCATCGTGTTGGGAAAAAGCTTGGAAAAAGCTAGAATGCAAGCATTGTTCGAAAGCTGAGGCCAAGGAAAGTGTTATAGATGTGCGGCTGATGACTATAACATCTACGGACGAATGGAACATGGATCAACTAAGGAAGCATCAGCTAGAGGACCCAGATCTGGTACGTGTGATGCAAGGAATCGAGCAAAACGAACGACCAACAAGAGAGGAGATGTCAGCAGAGAGTCCTGTTGCCAAGTCATATTGGGCACAGTGGAACAGTCTGAAATTGGTATCCGGTTGCTTACATAGAGTATGGGAAAGCGAAGATGGCCAATGCGCTCGGAAGCTGGTAGTTGTCCCAAGGAAGAAAATCTCTGATGTTTTGAATGAGCTACATAATGGTCCAAGTGGAGGTCATCTTGGAGTCACGAAAACGTTGGAGAAAGTCAAGCAGAGATTCTATTGGGTTGGTTGCCGGCAGTCGATCGCGGAGTGGATTGCCAACTGTGAGGTGTGCATCAAAGCAAAGGGTCCGAAGTCGAGAAGCCACACGGCTAAAAAAATTAACCTAAATTTTAAACCCGTATAAAGTTTAATCAATTTCTCAAACTTTTTTGTACAATATTTCAAACCGTGCAAATACCTACAAAGATTTTCAATTTCTTTTGGTTTCGATTTAAAATCTAAATGAAAAAGCTGTCTAAATTTTTTATTTTTGGTTTGTTTTAATGTAATTGAATTTTGCCCACAAAAACTTCATGTGCGTCATAGCTCAGCGGTAGAGCAGTCGGCTGTGACTCCTGAGCGTTTTCGTTCGAGTTCTGCAGCTGCCACATTTTTTATACCCAGCTGTACTTGTACACAGGGTATTATAACTTTGTTAGGATAACGGTTGGTTGTACAGGTATAAAGGAATCGAGATAGATATAGACTTCCATATATCAATATGATCAGGATCGAAAAAAAATTTGATTGAGCCATGTCCGTCCGTCCGTCCGTCCGTCCGTCCGTCCGTCCGTCTGTCCGTTAACACGATAACTTGAGCAAATAATGAGATATCTTCACCAAATTTGGCATGCGTACTTATTTGGGTTCAGAATAGATTGCTATTGAAAATGGGTAAAATCGGACCATAACCACGCCCTTTTTTCGATATCGAAAAGTTCGAAAAACGTATAAAATGGGTTAATTCAATATTAGAAGCAGCTACAATGATAAAATTTGCAATATGTATTGATTTAGATGTTCTAAGGCCGATTTTATAAAAATTTTTGAAAAGGGGGCGTGGTACCGCCCACGTATCTTTGAAGAAATTTTAAAATTTTGACTCTTAATAACTTCAGAACAGTTTATGCTAGTATAACGAAATTTCGTAGAGGACATACTATTGTTGTGGTAAATTCAGCTATAGAAAATAAACGAAATCGCTTCGCGACCACGCCTACTTTTTCATAAAAGTTATATTGAAAGGAGGTGGAAATATTGAAAAGTCCATATCTAATTAACTGATTTCGCTATAATAATATAATTTGGTACATACATCAACTTTCATATTCTTTACATAATTTTTTCAAAATTTTGGAAAGTGGGCGTGGCACCGCCCACTTATGAGTCAAGCAATTTTTAAATTCGACTGCTAACAACTTCAGAACGGTGTGAGATAGATTTACGAAACTAGGTACCAGGCATGTTATGTTTATGTAGAGTACTACCACAGAAAATAAGAAAAATCGGTGAACGATCACGCCCACTTTATGTGCACAGCTGGGTATGTAATGTTCGGTTTCACCCGAACTTAGACTTCCTTACTTGTTTTAGTTTTATTTTATTCTTAAAACTTTTCGGTCTAAAATTTAAACTTTTGGGTTTGAAAATTCAAATTTATTTATGAAAGCCTATTCAAGATTGAATTTTGCCAACAACATTTATGTGTGCGATGTAGCTCAGTGGTAGAGCAGACGGGCATGATGCGGGGAGTCTTGGTTCGAATTCCCGCCAAAGGACAAAAAATTTATTTTATCTTTAAAAAATTGTTAAAACATTTCTTGTTTATAATTGAAACCCGATTCATTTAGCCAATTTTCATGAAAACTGGTCTATATTGAATTTGAATCCAAATTTGGTTTGGTCATATATGTAGTCCAAAAAAGTTTAAAATTTAGGTTCAAATTTTTAGCCGTGCATGGACAGATGAAGCAGTACAACACAGGTGCACCGTTTGAGAGGATCGCTATGGATGTAGCTGGTCCATTTCCTACTAGCAAACTCGGGAATAAGTACGTATTAGTTGTTATGGACTATTTCAGCAAATGGCCAGAAGTTTACCCGATTCCAAATCAAGAGGCAGAAACCATTACAGAGGTGTTCACTAACAATTGGATAGCGAGGTTTGGTGTACCGATGGAGTTACATTCTGACCAAGGCAGGAATTTCGAATCAGTCGTATTCCAAGAAATGTGCAAGACATTGGGTATTCGGAAAACTCGAACAACTGCACTGCATCCTCAGTCAGATGGCATGGTGGAACGTTTCAATCGAACCTTAGAAGAGCACATGAGGAAAGTAGCGGATAAGTTCCAGAAAGATCGGGACACGCACATCTCCTTGTTCCTGATGGCATATCGCTCGGCAATACATGAAACAACGGGTCAGACTCCGGCAAAAGTAATTTTTGGGAATGATCTTCGGTTGCCAGCTGACCTGAAGTTTTGGATAAATGCTGATGAAGGAATAAATGCCAGGAAATCCACTAGCATCTTGGAAGAAGAAATGAGAGAAATACATGACCTTGTAAGACAACGGACGAAGATCATGAGTGATAAGATGAAAGCCAGATACGACAAAGCTATCAACTCGGAAGGTTTTAAAGAAGAAGATTTAGTGCTGTTATACAACCCACAACGAAAGAAAGGTTTGTCCCCAAAACTGCAATGTAACTGGGAATGCCCATATAAAGTAATAAAGCGGATAAATGATGTTGTCTAACGCATACAAACTGTTGGAAGACCACGAAGCAAAATGAAGATGGTTCACCTGGAGGGGCTAGCAACTTTTGGATCGGGAAATGTGTCTGATCGGGACGATCAGACTTAGGTGGAGGGCAGTGTGGCGAATGTTCTCAAGAATCGCTCATCTCCCAACTCTAGCGTATTTCCACCACTAGCGTCACTACCACAACTACAGCTGCTTAGATACATGACGTGAGAGCGAGAGAGGGAGAGGCAGCTCGCATGTTTGCGAATGTGGCACAAAGAGGAGATG
The DNA here is from genome assembly GCA_964058755.1 of Campiglossa producta. Lineage (NCBI taxonomy): Eukaryota > Metazoa > Arthropoda > Insecta > Diptera > Tephritidae > Campiglossa > Campiglossa producta. The sequence continues at coordinate 28,645,631 of CAXKVI010000004.1, forward strand.
ACGATAGATAAACGTTTCGAGAACACTGTTGCACGAATAAACCAGAAATGTGTAGACATTTCTAGGTTGTGAAGCTGCTGTCTGCTAGGGTATATAAACCGCGCAAAGACAACGCACTGCAATCAGTTTATTTTGAAGTGTTCTACAGTGAAGTACTGAACAGTGAATTAACCCGCGATATTGTACTACGGTTTTTAGTAGTGAATAAAGCGTACTATTTATTAAGCAGAATCTGAGTGTTTTATTTAACGTACAGTGATCGAACTCAGGGAAAATAGTCGAGGAATCATCGAATTCGTCACAATAAATAAAATATTTTACCCAGTTTAAGGAAACCCCATTTTCCTTACTTTAAGTACTTATTTCTTTGTTCTTAAGAAAAGTTTACTTGCCTGCAGGAAATCTCTTACTTTTATTGAGGATATTAATATTTCAGCTCACTTATATTATGGGAACTAAAAATACCTTGGCCTTAGGAGTTCTAAATTAGGATTTTTCCAAAAATAAGACTCAAAATGTCAATAAGAGAAGCATCATCACGAATAACGCGGTTTATTGCGATATACATATTTATCGAGAAAAGAGTAATCGGTCAATCGGTGGACCACAGCAGATAAACTGGGAAATATTCGCAGAAAATGGAAAAAGAGGAAGGCAATAGGTTTAATTTTTGCTTTTCTTAATTTCGCTATATTTATCGATAGTAAAAATACAACACACAACATTACATATGTGGCCTTTTTGGCCATTTTTTATCGACGAACTTCGTTTCCTTTTTTTTTTTTTAAAACAAAAATTTTAGTGGATAGCTCCACGCTCAGCTTTTCGATAACTCGGACTCTTTTGTGAGAGTGGGGTTCCTATTGTATATCTCTATACCAATTTCCAGGTTCCTTGCCATAAGTATTGTAGTATTTTTTAGCCCCAAACTTGCGCGTAGTAATAACAAACAAACCCTAAAAAGGAAGTATTTATTTTGGCTTAGTAGTTTTCTATTTTTAGCAGGAAAAGGAGCACATGTAACGCAAATGGTCTTCTGCGCTTTCACTTTTTATTCGAAAACTTTTATTTCCATTCGTCAAGTTTTGGGAATATGGTTGGAATGTCGCTGTAGAGGCAGAAAAGAATTTGGGAACCACCGGGCTAGAGTAACTCGCATCAAGCGACGCGCAAGATACCCGGTTCTTGGGTTTAATCCTTTTAAATATCTATCAACATCCACTAACAATTCTACTCCATGCGACAATTTTATTTTAACCCATTTTGAAATTTATTACATTTAGTAAAAATAGCCAAATCCATTCATTTCTCATTTTGCACAATAAATAAACCCCCAAACATCCAGAAATAGAATTCGCTAAGCCAAATGGTTTTTCGGTGCGAAGCTAACCCACTGTTGAAATTCATTGATGTACTCTTTAAGCGGATTAGTTTAATATTCAAAATACCGTTGATTTTATATTTACGTAAAAATAGAAAATATACACATACTAACGCACTTAAATATGTGCTTTTAATCAGCCAATATCCAACTATCAAGTTTAGTACTATGAATCAGTCGGAATATAAAACTTGTAGCCATTGACAAAGTGTATAAATATTGGCATCAACAAAAATACTATAGATAACAAAAGTACTTTAGTAAACACGCGAGAAGATTATTATTTTTTGGCTACACATCAATTTTGTTTTTAAAATATTTTCTTATATATTATACCCAGTGGTAGCAATAAACTTTGCAGGTGCACAAAAATAAAAAGGAATGAAAGTGGTATAGGAAGCTACTGCACCTAAAAGTATGCAGCCGTTCAGACGTTCAGACCTCATATGTACACGAATATGTACTATGAAAATTGGTATTCATTGGTGGTTGGCTGGGTATATGTAGTCCCACATATGTATGTACTTACATTTGGAGTATATTTTAATTTAATATTCTCTTGTGAATTTCCACTTGCGCCTGATAGTATACAATAAATATTTTTTACGCTGTTCGTCTTACCACAAAATCTTTGTTTTCAACGAAAAGACCAATGGCAATAAGAAAAAGATAATCAGATTATCATATCAGCCGTTTTCAACAGCCACGAAATTATGCAAATTACTGAGCTGCTGAAATGATAAAAAACAATTACCACTCGAGCCCAAGGCCAACGCGGCAGCTCCAGCTGATGGATGAGCAATTTCTTTTATTGCTTGTGAAGAAGTGTGCCTTGCACACGCTACGCCTAAAATCGTCTAGGCGCTAAAACATTCGTCCAGGTGGCGCTCGGATCGGAAAAAACTTTATGGTAGACTCGGAACGTGATTAGGTTAGGTTGAGTCTCAGCTCAAAAAGAAGCTCACTTGGACAAGGTGGAGTTCAATTGTGATACAAAAGGCTGGCGTCACATTGTTTATCTAATAGGTTGGTTGGTTGGAGTGGCGAGTCCCATATGTTTCCAATGAAAAATATATAAGAAAACTAACAAGATCTCCAGGACCATAGAGAGAAACCAAAGCCATTGAGTTTAAACATTTTAGATGATTCCCATGCTTATTAGCACTAAGCTCCGGGGCACTCCCGAAGTAGGGTTTCCATAGAACTTTTATTCTGTTCTGTCAGTGTTCTGTACAATCGCACCGTCTCCCAGAGGGTTGCAGCGCTACGGTATGGGGCGCTCTAGACCAACATTGTCGAGTGCCAGCGGAGGATTTGGGCCTTAATTCCTTCGATACTTGCTGTTGGCATAACGGGAAGGGCATAAATCTTCCGGAGAACTTTCTCTCAAATACAACAAATGGCAATTCATCTTCTCTTGACACTGTCCATCATTCTGAAGCTCTCATGTCATATAATTATTGGCTATGACTTCTGCCTATATAAAAAGGACTATACTTTTCAATTACCTACTGACTTCAAAGTAGCATTTGCTGGACGAAAAGGTGCCGATTTTGTGGATTGTGGTTAGCTTAAGCCAGGTCGCGGAGCTAGACATAAAGGACTTGATGGCCTTCATCAAGTTATTAAAATGGTTCGAGGAGGGGTAGCGGTGTCGGTTAGGAGTGTCAGTCCCGGGTTTCGGCTATATGGAGAGTCCCGACAGCACTGGGATTTTCCATATGGCCGGGCCCCGGGACTGACTTTCCTAGTGTTTGGTGGTATCACAACGGGCCTTTTATTACTGGCCTAGGTGTGCCTTTGCGGCAGCCACTTCTACCTACCTAAGAAGTCCAGAAGTGCGCCAATTCTTATTTGGATGACAGAAAGTACTTCGTCTTGTCCTCTGGTATATATACCGCGATGGCCTGATGGTTAACAGCTGGGTTTATCATTCCGAAAATTGTAAGTTCGATTCTCGATGAGGGCAATATCATTTTATTTTTCATTTAAAATATTAAAAAGAAAATCTTCTTAATAACATTAAAAAGACTGTCTCTACAATAATAAGAAGCACATCTTCCTGAAGAAAATCTATAGAGATATCTTATGACTTTTGTTCTATTTTATTAGGCATTGTTGGCTCTGTGTATTATTTGATGTCTTTTTCACTTTTCTCATTCCTCCAATTCTCCTCTTTATTTTTATGAAGCGGCTAGCTGACCCGGTAGACGTTATCCTGCCACAAATTTATTTCCCTGCATGTTTCTCTAACCCGATACCTATATCTATTTTAATCCATATCCCTATCTCCTTCGTATAGGAGGAACCACGCCCCCTTTTTCGTTATCCCCAGTTTTTTTTGGATATGGCAGGAATTGATCTTGTATAACTCCCTGCGAAATTTCAGTGGTCTAACCTAAATACTTCCAGGGATATGGACTATGAAATGTTTCCATCGTTTGAGAGGTGCCACGCCCCCCTTTTGTTTATCTCCAGTTTTTTTGGAGATGATAGGGATTAATCTTATTTAACACTTCCCGAGATATCGACTAGGAAGTATTTCATTTGTATGGGAGGTGCCACGCCCCTTTTTCGTTACCCCCAGTTTTTTGGAGGTGGTGGGAATCGATCTCAGAAACCCCTTGCCAAATTTCAGTGGTCTAACCTAAATACTTCCAGAGATATAGACTATGAAGCATGGTAGAAGAATATAGAGGTTGTTCTACTTCTTCTTCTTGGTAGCCATTGCCCTCATTTGACATAAACCGTGTTAGTGACGTTTTCTTTGAAAATGAGATACCGTATTTTCATACCAAAAAAAGAACCAATTTAAACTTCAAACGGAAAAAATTTTGAAGTTTATTGAAATAATTTATTAAATTTCATGATTTTCACATATTTGATTACTACTCCGCGTCAGTATCAAGTGTTGTTAGACCCGTACCAGTGACAAGGCTCCAGCCAGACACCCACAGTCCGCGGATTTTCCTATGGAAATTTATTCTGTTTTACCAATTTCACGCATTTGGGCCACTTTGGCTGCTTTTAACTACCCAATATTTTCCCATTTTTTGTAGAATACTACCCTCAAGTAGTATCGCGCATTTTTAGACTTCGTCCCATGGCAAATACTTCAGCCAGACACCTCAAAACTCGGGAAACTTCACTACTTTTCACTGTGCTTTCACATGTTTAAGCGGGTTTGGCAAACTTTGACTACTTTTAAATAGCAGATATTCACACATGTGTCGTATATGCTATCCTTAGGTAGAATCAAGCATTTCTAGACATTATCCCATGGCAAAAACTTCAGCCAGACACCTCAAGGTTCGGGAACTTTTATTTTCCTATTAATTTGCTTTCTCTTGTTTATCCCACTTTTACTGTTTAAATGAAGGATCTTTTCACATGTTTCGTAGGACACTACGCTTAAGTAATTTCAATCAGACACCTCAAAGCTCGGTATTTTCACTAATTTTTGAATAGGAAATATAATATTTGAATAGGAAATAAAATGAAAAGAAAAATGAAAATGCATCAAAAAAAAATTTAAAAAAATGACAACATAAATACTAAAAAATGTATTTTAAGTGTGGTTATTTGGTGCTTTTGCTGATGGTAAGTTATATCCGAACTTTTTTTGTTTACAGGTGTAAGAATATATCCATAGGGCCGATTTCACAATCTACGCTTGACGCAAACTTTGATTTAATTGACGTATTTTTTACGGTTACTGTCAAATCAATCGCAATTAGCATTAACCGGCTTTTCGAAAACGGTCCTTAATCTCTCAACACTTAAATCGAAAGGTTTTGTCGCATTAGTACGACGTTAAAGGTTTTTTAAACGTTATTTTTAGAAAAATATGGTTTCTAATACGCATTTTTGAGCAGATATATTTTTTGAACCATTTACAAATTTTAAAGCAGCTTTATGGATCCTATTTTGCAAGTATTTTTACTTTACAAACCATGTTTTTTTCCTATATAAAAAATCCCCAAAATTAAAAAAAAAATTACCAAAAAAATTATTTGTTGAGGTGGCAGCGCTCTGTGATCAACTGGCAAAAGATACGAATGACAACTAACACAGTTTATATCAAAGTGAAAATACCTTTATTTTTTTTATATCATGCTATGAAGTATTTTATTCTGTACCAATTTCCAGGTCCCTTTTAGAGATATTCACCTTGGAGAAAAAAGTTTGTATGGGAGGTGTCACACCCCCCTAATATTTTGTTTTGATTTTAACACATGACCTGCGCGTGGTAATAACAAAAAAACTCCTCAAAGGAAGTATATGATTTGGTTCAGCAGTTTTCGAGTTTAAGCGTGACGACTGAACACCATTTCATTTTTATTATATATGTATATAGATAGATTTTAACGAGACAATAAAATTCATGCCACCAGCTTGCATACCAAAATTTATTATTTACAGAAAAATTAAAAATTAATTAGACTTAACTCTTTTCGTCACGGTGGTTACTGTAGCTAACCACCTTTTCTAGCTTCCGTGAAACTTTTTTTATGTACCGTTTAACGTAAACTTTTTAACTGTTACACTTTTTTAAGTACATATAATAAAATTTTAACAATTTGATGTCTGATATTCAAGAAAAAGTTATAGAAAGGGTAATTTTTAGGCCAATAGAATCCAAATCAAAAGTTTTTAGAACTTTATTTCTATCGGTCTGTGTGTTTGTGCGCGCATAATTCAAGAACTGCGTAATGGAATTGAATGCTTTTTTTGCTCTTGCATTACTAGACATCTAACTTAAGATTTAAGGTATCCCATATTTCGATAACTCTTCGGGTTCGACTAATATGAGGACCTCGATTAGTAAACTTACCACCTCATATCTCAAAAACTATGTGAGTTATGTTTGTGAACTTTTTTTCCCTTAATATATATATCTAAACCAATCCAAAAATACAACTTGTTCAATTATAAAGTCAAATATATGAAAGCGTGACGTAAAGAGTTAAAGCGGGCAATGAGCAAGACGATGTCCACATGTTTGGATGGAATGCGCATAAAAAAATAATTCCTAAAAATTTTTGTTGCCATTTATGACAGTGAAAAATTAACTAGTAAATATGTTTATAGATACCTACTAAAGTATAAAGCAAGTGGTTGCTGCGTTTCAGTTTTTCATTATGGTTAAGTAGACGTATTAAATTTCTCTTTAATTGCTTTAGAAGCTAATTGGCTTAGAGTGAAGAGTAAGCAATACAAAACGCATAGAAAGGTTCGCAGTAGCAGCGCCAGTCACTTATTTATTCAGTGCTGGCAATATAATACTTTTGAAATCTTAAATGAAAGTGTTGCATTATTTTGGAGAAGAGAAGTAAGTATGGTCAGTTTTCATTGTAGTGCTATGTGTCATTTGGTCGTTAGTTCGTTGAGCTCCCATCACTGCATACATACATAGAGAAAAATGAGATGGGCATATCAACCAAAATATGGGTTGATTCAACTAAAATCACTGTCAATTCTTATCCTTTATTCAGTGCTGTTGATTGAATTGCATTGAGACCGTTAACCTTAAGTTAACAGTTAAGCTGTTGTGATAATAAATAAATTGATAATAAATAATAATAAATTATGTTGTTTTGGGAGTTTCTGAGTTCGATTTTCGGTGAAGTCAGTATAATTTTTGTTTTTATATTTTTATATTAATTTAACAACATATTAAATATTTTTCCGAGTTTTTATATTGACTTCGCCGAGAATCTTACTCAGGTCTCTTGAACGCTCAGCCCAGAAGTCTACTACCAAGATGCTATCGCATACTTATTACAGCTTCGCCTAATTGTAGCTTTGTTCTATGACGCTTGCTTACGCGACATAAGCTATAATTATTTCGTTCATTTCATATTATCTGCATTCAATACTATTGTAATTCGCAGATAGTTTATGGAATATTTGGAATACATTGTTGGATTAGAAGTAGGAGTTTGTTGTTTCAACCCAAAATTTTGTTAATTAGAATTTGACAGATCTATGACTGTGGAATCAAGATTTATGTATTTAAAAAAAAATTCCGTTGAAATAACCACAATTTGGTCAATCCAACAGAATTTGGTCAACTTCAGGATAACAGTAAGAGATTGTTAATTTTACCAGTCCCATTTTATTCGGTGTACATACGGAGCTATATTCTTTTTTTATACATAAGAGAAGTAAAAATTCAGTTAGACGCTATCCATCATACTTAAAATTTGTGCAACACTGGCGCTATTGCATTTGGATGGATTTGTGAAAACTTTAGTTTTGCTGGATCTTTTATTTCCTCTACGGCAATCTGCGTCCTTTAGACGGTTTTGGCGAATTTCTGTTGCTGGTTGTTCTTAGAATTTAAATTAACTTAATTTGTCAAGAAGTAAGCCGGCTCGCATAAGTGCTGCATCCTCAATGACGCATTATCATTAGAGTGAGTCTTTGCAACAGCAGATTTAATAATAAGGATTAAACAAGTTGTGGTAATATAATAAGCAAACCGCTTTTGTTTCACAATGACACAAGTAAGGAACGGCTTCTGGCTTCACACTTTTTCCACGTTGCATGATAGGGTGCTTTAAAAAAAGTTGCCTCTAAACCAAAAAGCTTGAGACGTATAGAGAGAGAGCGGTAAATCTTGGTTTATAATAAAATGGCAAGTATAAGAGTAAACTATAGAAACAATTAGCACTTAGCTTAAACAAGTAAGACATTTTAAGGTTTTTTAAATTTTAAATTTAAAGTTATTGTTTGTCTGTTTGTCTCACAAGGATCTCGGAAACTAAAAAATGTGTTTTTATATCTACACTGGGCAGATAGAAGTATAGAAAGTACTTGTTTTATCAAAATCTCATGATAAACAAAAAAGATAAACTAATATGGTATCGAGGCTGAAGTAGGAATCGATTTGCTTCGACTGATCGCTTTCTTCGCAAATACGTCCTACAAAATTGTCCGAAGAAATATGATAAAAGCGGTTAATTTACCGAAACAATGGCTATGTATATCCCACGAGTTTCACGAAACATTTGCTTAACAAAAGGCGCGAATTCTTGTTAGCTCACTAATTGTCTAAGGCTTTGCTATACAAATTGATTGAGGTAAAACATCAATCATACCACAAGAGGATGCGTTGCAAAACAAGTTTCTGAGGAAAAGATTCAAAATGCTTTCCCTTCTTCTTCTTCTTTTCATCTTTATTTGTTAAAGCTTACAAGTCTTTTGTTGGACAAAACGAGATAATACACATAAAAGATTGCATGGCAGAATGATTGATGAATAACTACATACTATATATTTATGTGTGTATGTATATCTGTAGATAAATGTGTGTTGGTTAGATAGCAAACGGATGCTGTAAAGGAATACGTTTGTATAGCTATAAATTTAATTCTTATTGAAAAGCTTAAAAAAACGGTAAATAATGTTCCAGAAAAGGGCTAAGTTTACTTAGATTAAATACATATTTTTTGGATTTACAAAAATATTAGATGAATTTTTAGCTAAGCCCACAGGCATCTCCCAGAAATTCTAAAACATCATTCTGGAAATACATGTCGTCGATGTCAACAAATACTTCAGATGATTTTCCGATTAGAAAGCGAGAAACGATAAGTGGACCATGCTGGGAAACTGCAATTCAGAGAAACTGTCCTTGCGATTTATTTATGACAAAAACCAGACGGTAGTGCAAGATGCCCAAATGAAAATTGTCTATAGCACTATTATCGTTATCATAACAATGTTTCGAAAACCATTAATAAGTCGACAGCGACACCTACAGGATATTTATTCTTGCGACAGGCTTTCGCCCTAAAAATTTCCATTTGAACTTTTTTTAGAGCTTTGTCTTGTTTGAGCTTTGGCCATGTTTGGACTTTTCACCTAATCAATGCAAAATAAAAATTTGTTTATATGGAAAAAATATGTGATGCTTTAAAAAAAAAATTATAAAATTTTTACGGAGTTTAAGGCCCGGTTTCACCATCCCGACTAAGCAAAAACTAAGTTTTGACTTGAGTTGGCCCAGATAACAGCTAACCGATTCTAATGCCATGATATATTGACTTAATTAAGAATAAGTCAGGTGGGAAGTTGGCTAATTTGCGACTTGGCTTAGTTGCATGGTGAAACTGAACAAGTCAAAACATCGTTTTAATAAGTTAAGACCGGTTGGTGAAATCGGGCCTAAGAGTTACACTTTGTCAGACTAAAATTTAATAAATAAACAAAAAAATCACTGCAATCCAAAGTAGAAAAGGTAAATAAACCTACAAAAATGATACTTCATATATGCTACCTTTCCTACTTTGGATAAGAAAAAAGTTTGTGTGCTACGGCGTGGTACACCTAATAACTATAATAAAAAGAAAGTTTAAAATATTTTCTGCACAAACCCAGAAAAAAATCGTGTTAAATCAACGAGAAATTAACCATTTTTGTGGTTAAAATTTTTCAACACGACAGGTCATGTACGCACTCGTGTAAAAGTGTGGATTCAACGCTTACGCTCAGTGTGGATTCAACGGTATCGATAATGTTGATTTAACACCAAAACTTAGTTAATTTAACATGGCTTTTAACATGATAGTTCTGGTTAAATTTACAGGAAATCTTGTAAAAAGTGTTAAATTAACACTAACTTTTAGTGTTAATTTCACACTATGAAGATGTTGATTCAAATCCAAATCTTGTTGATTTTACATGATGTTTAACATGATCATCATCATCATCATTTATTGGCGCTTAACCGCCTAAGCGATTTTGGCCGTCGCCTATCAAAGCACGCCAGTCATTCCTTTTTAGCGATAACTGACGCCAATTGGAAACCCCAAGGGAGTTCAAGTCATCCTCCACCTGTTGTTTCCATCTCAGTCGAGGCCTCCCCCTTCCTCTGCTGCCGAATTCGGGTGACGATTGGAAAACCTTCTGGGCTGGAGCTTCTTTGTCCATTCGCATGACGTGACCCAGCCAGCGGAGCCTTTGGGCTTTAATTCGCTGGACTATGGTCAGATCTGCGTAAAGCTCGTACAGCTCATCGTTAAATCTCCTTCGATACTCGCCGTCGGCATCACGGGAAGGACCATAAATCTTCCGGAGAACTTTTCTCTCAAATACTCCAAGGGCCATCTCATCTTCTCTTGACATTGTCCATGAATCTGAGCCATACATCAGAACAGGTATGATGAGAGACTTATAGAGCGTGATCTTTGTTCTTCGAGAGAGGACTTTACTTCTCAATTGCCTACTCAGTCCAAAGTAGCACTTGTTCGCAAGAGTGATTCTCCGTTGGATTTCTAGACTGATATTATTTTCGGTGTTAATGCTGGTTCCCAAATAGACGAAGTCCCTCACAGTTTCAAATTTGTAACTATCAACAGTGACGTGGCTGCCAAGGCGCAGCTGCGCCGATTCTTTCTTTGATGACAGCAAATACTTCGTCTTGTCCTCGTTGACCGCAAGACCCACTTTTTTCGCTTCTTTATCCAGTCCAGAGAAGGCAGCGCTTACGGCGCGGTTGTTAAGGCCAATGATATCAATATCATCGGCATACGCCAGCAATTGCACGCTCTTGTAATAGATTGTACCATTGCGGTTTAGCTCTGCTGCTCGAATTATCTTCTCCAGCATCAGGTTGAAGAAATCGCACGAAAGGGAGTCGCCCTGTCTGAATCGACAAAGAGATGGTGTGTGTCGATTCTTTTATCATGGGTCTTCTCCAGGATTTGGCGTATCGTGAAAATCTGGTCGATGGTAGACTTACCACACTGATAAGGTCCAATCAGCTTGTCTACGATGGGCTTCAGTCTTTCACACAATACGCTAGAAAGAACCTTATATGCGATATTAAGAAGGCTGATTCCGCGGTAGTTGGTGCGGTTAGCGGGATCGCCTTTCTTGTGGATTGGGCAGAGCACACTTAAATTCCAATCTGGAGGCATGCACTCGTCTGACCATATTCTGCATAAGAGCTGATGCATGCTTTTTACCAGCTCTTCGCCTCCGTGTTTGAACAGCTCGGCGGGTAGTCCGTCTTTTCCAGGCGCTTTGTTGTTTTTGAGCCGGGATATAGCTATCCTCACTTCATCATAGTCAGGTGGTGGGACGACTTTTCCATCGTCAGGGATTGGGGTATCGGGTTCGACGTCTCCCTCGCAATTTAGCAGTGAGGAGAAGTGCTCCCTCCATAATTTAAGTACACTCTGTACGTCGGTTACCAGGTCGCCATTATTGTCCTTACAGGAACTTGCCCCGGTCTTAAAACCTTCCGTCATCCGCCGGATCTTTTCATAGAATTTTCGGGCATCATTCCTGTCAGCCAGCATCTCAAGCTCCTCACACTCACGCCTTTCGGCCTCACGTTTTTTTTTTCTGAAAAGGCGTCTCTCTTCCTTCTTTGCCTCACGATAGCGTTGCCATACACTGCGGGTTGCGCCCGTTCGCAACGTCTCCCTGTAGGCAGCGTCCTTTTTGTCCGAGGCAGTGCTGCATTCCTCATCGTACCAGTTGTTTTTGCGGGCTCGCTGGAACCCTATAGTGGCCTCAGCGGCAGTACGTAATGAGTGAGAGATATGCTTCCATTGCTCGGTTGCATCGTTAGGTCGAGGATTGCTCTCCGATAGCAGGTGTGAGAGTCGAGTGGAGAAATTGTCAGCTGTCTGTGTCGTGCGCAGCTTCTCGACGTCAAACTTTCCTTCCGTTACTGTGCGCACTTTCTTTGCTACACAGAGGCGTGTGCGTATCTTGGCTGCAACAAGATAATGGTCCGAGTCGATATTGGGACCACGAAGGGTACGCACGTCCAGAACGGTGGAGCTATGTCTGCCGTCGATCATGACATGATCAATCTGGTTTCTTGATACCTACGGTTAATTTAACAAGATACCTACGGTTAATTTAACAAGAATTATTGTTAAAATAACAATGAATTATCGTGTTAAAATAACACTAAATCATGTTAAATTTAACACTAATCCCTGTTGCCTAAATCTTAAATAAAAGTCTAGTTTTAACTCTTCTAAAGCTCGTTTTAAGGTTTTTTTATTTATGAAAATTTTTTGAAATACATATAAAACATTGGGAAATTACATTAATTCATATTCTTAAAACAAATAATTCATTTTAACAAAAACAATTTTATATTTCATTTTCCTTACAAGGCACTTTATTTTTAAATAAAATAACACTTTATATGTGTTTTTGACCGAAGTATATAAATAAATTACGATCTAACATACGAATATTAGCCAGTCTTGTATAAATACATATATGTATAATCAGTCTTCAAAATTTGTAGAAACATATGTACTAATTTCATTTTTTTTTGTAACATATATTTATATAAAAAACCAAAATGAAAGACATTTTAATAATGTTTGCTAATATTTTAAAAATCCTTTTTTTAATACATTCTTTTTTAAGTGAATTTTCTAATAGTTTTCATAACTTAAAAATAATGTAATTTTTTTTAATTAAAAACTGTTGGGAAAATTCTTTTTTAAATAATAATAATTGTTCCACGCACAGCACTTATTTTTTCGAGGTTTATTTTCTTATTTTTAACTAATATATATATTTATTTATGACACTTTTTATAGAATAAAGCTTATTATTGGTATATATGTATATCTAAGATATATTTATAAAATAAACAAAATACATTTTAATAATGTAATTATTTCACAAACTTTTTAAACGAATAGCTTTTCTATTATTTGGTAAAAGGTGTGCATGTAGAGGTGGAGAATTTAAGTCGCCACTATGGACGGTATAAAAAATTTGAGATTTTTCACCCAATATGTATGCTTGATTATGAGGGCTAAAATGTGTATTATATTTTGAGCATATAAAAAAAAGTTTTTGTAGAGGGCAAATAATAATGTCTTCTATTTGGAAAAATGTTAAGCCATCTTGTTTTGTAACAAAAAAAAAATTTCTTTTGAATTCTAAGCCTTTGTAAGTTATTTTGGAATAGAACTGGCACTTCTGTAACTCAAATTTATTTTGAAAATGCGTAGTATATTTTGATACAGTACTAGAAGGTAAGAGAAATTTGAAATTTGGATTAATGTCTGATTGAAAAAATATTTCGTTTTTCAAGTTATAAGCAAATTTTAAGGAGGCTTTTATGGCAAGACTCCATGGAACATTTACTCTGGAATTCATTGAATTAGCATAAGTCTTGAAAATTTTATGAGCTGCTTCAGGAACTAAGTCAGAAATTATTAAGGGAAGGTGGTGCAAGAAAGTCATCATTTCCCTTGCTGACATACGAAAATTAGAAGTTTTTAAATTAACTAAAGTTATAGGAGGACATATATTCCCGATTTCTGTGGGCACCTTATAAAGAATACTATCGAAAATAACATAGAAACTAACCAAACTTGCTATATCTGGTCCAATGACCAAAATTATAGGTTGTAATGAAAGCCTTTTCTCCAAAGTTTTTGACTGAAGTTCTTCATATAGTCTTTGGTAGTCATTAATGCTTCCACAGTGCAGTACTGTAGCATTTTGGGCGTCAGTTATAGAGGGCTTCCATTTCATGCGTTTACCGGGCGCTGATTGCTGAACGGAAATCAATGATGGTTTGAGCACAGCATGTAAAAGCAACGTAATTATACAATCTCTTGAATCTGAAATAAAAAAAATAATGATATTAATACGTGTGTAAAAATATTGCAATAAAATATGTATTTAATTACCGGAATTTGGTGATGTCTCTATTTTGAGAATTAAGTTTTTAGAAGCTGTATCCTTTACTCTCTCTTTCATATATGGAATTATATTCGTTGTAAAATGACTCCATCCGGTGAGCAAACTTTGCGATTTGCTTGGATATTTGGCATCAAAATCAATTTCAATCTAGATATGTATGTATATGCAATTGGAAAAAGTTTTAAATATGCATACATACATACATATAAATTTCGTTGCTGTGCCTAGAAAAACAGATATCCGTTTTTTCTCTAACCTAATTTTTTTTGCATTTGAAATTTTTTTGTTATCTTTCTAGTTTGGAAGTTTTGGAAAACAGCTTTGTTTCCAGTACTAGAAATGGTCTGAAAACCCTAAAAAACAGATATCAGGTTTTCTTGCCCAGCGACGATTTGTAAAATTTAAATTTTTACCAAAGAATACCCAAGTGAATGTTTAAGGAGCGGCCATTCACTTAATATATTTGTACTTTTGTTTTTGACATCTATCATCCGTAAATCAATCGTATCTCTCCATTTCTGCTCTACGGTACGCCATGGTTCCAGATTATGTGAAAGCCATACTTTATTTTCTAAAGCATCCTCATCTAGGCATGTAAAATAAAAAGTAGTGTACACATGAAGAATGGACGGAGGATAACGCTCGTTCCATTGTAAACAAATGTCAATAATTCAAAATTTAAATTTTGAATTGCATCTGTTTACAACGGAATGAGCGATAAGTGATAAAAAAAAAAATATCTTCTAGGTTTTACCCCCTAAAGCCATAGTACCTAATTGATAATAAAATAAGCCGTGTGAATAAGCAAAAATTTTTTCCTACCTTCGGATTTTGATTCCTCTTGTACTTGAGAACTATTTATATTAAATTCCACATCCGTGACCTTTAAGCTCCTCTTTAACTTACGACGGACATTTGTTGCTTTGTCATATAATTTTCCAGTAGGGTTTTTTCCGCTACGTTTGTTGCAATAATATCTCTGTATAAAAATAAAAGTATAATTTTTTTATAAAATAGCCAATCAAGGTAATCATAGTATCAAAATTTAAGCAGTGTGTGATTTCAGTTTCACTCTCCCGTAAATGCTGCCCATCCAGCTAACAATCACTGCAATTACTGGCAGAGTAAATCTGACATGGCACAAATATCCGATGTGATACTATTTTTGACCAACAAGTAGTAAGTCGTTTGCTTTTAAAAAGTCTTACCAAATCTTCGTTAAGAAATAATAATAAAATTTGTTCTGAAAAATTAAGGATATCCTTCATCGTCATAGGGATCGACCGCTCGGAAAAATTGTCGACTATGATATTTACCAAAGCTTCACGATGCTCCTCTAGCAATGAATAATTTTCTTTATATTGTTGCAAAATTCCATTGCCTCTAGGAGTATCTTTAAGTATTTCACCTAGGCTCTTAGGTGTACTAGCAGCTGCGGGCTCGGATTTGTTGGTGCAGCTTAGCGATGCCAAAGAACAACTGGAATTCATCTGCAATAAAAAGAATTTATGAAACGTTTAATTAAATATGTAGTTAATTAACTCTTACCAATACTTACTTTATTTTCTTTTAAAATAGCCAGCCTTTCTTTAAATTTAATTCTCGTTCCAAGCATTGAAACGGGAAAAAGTTCATTGATGTCGTTTTCTTTTATCAAAAACAAACTTTCAGTGTCCATCCCACAGTCTGTAAATAGAACAATTGTCATAAACAATTTTCATGCAAAATCAACACTTTTAGGTTATTATTTCTCAACATTCGCTCATGTTATTTTAACCTGAAGATCATGTTATTCTAACCTGAAACTCATGTTAAATAACTTGACTTCATGTTAAATTAACATGGCTTCCTGTTAAATTAACATGCCGTCCTGTTCAAACAACACTCATTATCTCATCTCAATTTAACAAAATCGTTCTTGTTTATTTAACATGATTAATGATGATCATTTACCAACAATAACTAATAAAACTTAGCTAATTTACTTACCTATCATTCTTGTGTACACTTCCTCGCCAAAATCCATTTTTTCGCAAATTAAGTCCCTCATATTCGTACTTTCGCAAACCGGAGCTATTGCTGTGCCGCTATGTGGCAAAGAAGTCTCAATTTCATCAGAAATGAGCACATCACTGCTGGGAACAACTATCAATATTTGACTGGATTCTTGCTCAGCTTCAGTTATCACACTATCCATTATATCAATAAAGCACTTTGTAGTATTTATATCAAATATTTATATCAAAATTCCAGGAAATAATTCGGAAAATACACTTTTATTATCCGCTCGCAAAATTACAATAAACGCGTGGTTGACATTTCGTGAAAAAATTCTGTATGCATAACGGGATATTTGCTGTTCTTCTTCTCTTAACACTTTTTTAATGTAAACTCAACACTAAAATATTGTTAAAGGCACATGAAAAATTACATGAAATGTTACACGAAGTCAAAGAAGCAAAATTTTTTTAGACACATCGTGTTGATTTAAGAATTTGTTGTTGTTTTGCGTGTTAAAAACGATCATGTGAGTTTAACATGAATCCTGTTGATTGAAAATCACATTTATTTTTCTGGGTGCAGCTAAAAATTTGAACCTAAATTTTAAACTTTTTTGGACTACATATATGACCAAACCTAATTTGGATTCAAATACAATCTAGACCAGTTTTCATGAAAATTGGCTAAATGAATCGGGTTTTAATTATAAACAAGAAAAGTTTTAACAATTTTTTAAAGATAAAATAAATTTTTTGTCCGTTGGTGGGAATTCGAACCAAGACTCCCCGCATCATGACCGTCTGCTCCAGCACTGAGCTACATCGCACACATAAATGTTGTTGGCAAAATTCAATCTTGAATAAGCTTTCAAAAATAAATTTGAATTTTCAAACCCAAAAGTTTAAATTTTAGACCGAAAAGTTTTAAGAATAAAATAAAACTAAAACAAGTAAGGAAAGCTGTCTTCGGCTGTGCCGAAGGCTATATACCTTTCATGAATAAGCGTCACGATTTTCACTGTTCGATCCCCAGTACAGCCTGTTTCAATTTAACTATATTTACTATACACATTACACATCTTTGTTATAATTTAAAAAAAACTTACAAAATAATAGGATCCGAGTTATCGGAACAATCGATTGTATGGAGGCTATATATTATACGTGTTCAATTGTACTGACTTACACTATACACATTACATATGTAGAAAGTACTAAAGGTGAAATATTTTACGTTCCTAACTTTTTAAATGCGGAAGTATTGGCCAAAAAACCTTATATCGGAACAACCGGTTGTATGGGGCTAAATATATGTTATATTTACCCGATCTTCTTGATTTTCCTCTACACACTACATAAATTGAAAGTACTCAAGTTGCAAAATTTTATGTTCCGAACTTTTAATTGCAGAAGTTTTGGGAAAAAAACCTTATATCTGAACAATCGGTTGTATGGGGGCTATATGTTAAATTTGGCCGATCTTGTTGATTTTCACTATATACACTACATAAATAGAAAGTACTCGAGATGCAAAATTTTACGTTCCTAACTGTGTAATTGCAGAAGTTTTGGCCAAAAAACCTTATATCTGAACAATCGGTTGTATGGGGGCTATATGTTACATTTGCCCGATCTTGTTGATTTTCACTATATACACTACATAAATAGAAAGTACTCGACTTGCAAAAATTTACGTTCCTAACTTTTTAATTGCAGAAGTTTTGGCCAAAAAACCTTATATCTGAACAATCGGTTGTATGGGGGCTATATGTTACATTTGCCCGATCTGGTTGATTTTCACTATATACACTACATAAATAGAAAGTACTCGACTTGCAAAAATTTACGTTCCTAACTCTTTAATTGCAGAAGTTTTGGCCAAAAATTCTTATATCTGAACAATCGGTTGTATGGGGGCTATATGTTGCATTTGCCCGATCTCGTTGATTTTCACTATATACACTACATAAATAGAAATTACTCGAGTTGCAAAATTTTACGTTCCTAACTGTTTAATTGCGGAAGTTTTGGCCAAAAAACCTTATATCTGAACAATCGGTTGTATGGGGGCTATATGTTATACTGGTCCGATCTTGTCAGTTCCGACAAATGATTCCTATATTACAAAATGGTGGCCACATACAAAATTTCAGCCAGATATCTCAAAAATTGAGGGACTAGTTTGCGTTCAAACAGACAGACGGACAGACGGACAGACGGACAGACGGACAGACGGACATGGCTAAATCAACTCATCTCGTCATCCTGATCATTTCGGTATACTTATTGATGGGTCTATCTCTTCTTCTTCTCATATTTACAAACATCGGACCAAAGTTATAATACCATTTCATGTTCATGAAAGGTATAAAAATATGGCAGCTGGCAGGATTCGAACGAAAATGCTCAGAAGTCACAGCCAACTGCTCTACCGCTGAGCTATGACGCACATGAAGTTTTTGTGGGCAAAATTCAATTACATTCAAACAAACCAAAAATAAAAAATTTATACTGCTTTTTCATTTAGATTTTAAATCGAAACCAAAAGAAATTGAAAATCTTTGTAGGTATTTGGACGGTTTGAAATATTGTACAAAAAGGTTTGAAAAATTTATTAAACTTTATACGGGTTTAAATTTTAGGTTCATTTTTGTAGCCGTGTATCGATTCCAGAAAAAAAAATTAGCAATACTTGCCCCTTTGATTTAATGACGAAAATTCTCTTCAAAATTTTCATAAACACGACGTATACGTAATATTTATTTTATTTACCAATGTGTAATAAGAGAGAAACAAATAATCGATGATGCAATACTACCTTTTGGAATGTTTTAAGGAAGAGCTGAGGCAGCACGGCAACTTGAGTACACAAAGTACAGGTTTGTGTTTTTAGGAAATGTAAAAGAGTACACCAAGCCACATGGCTGTCTCCTGATCAAAGAACAAGAAACCAGATTGATCATGTCATGATCGACGGCAGACATAGCTCCACCGTTCTGGACGTGCGTACCCTTCGTGGTCCCAATATCGACTCGGACCATTATCTTGTTGCAGCCAAGATACGCACACGCCTCTGTGTAGCAAAGAAAGTGCGCACAGTAACGGAAGGAAAGTTTGACGTCGAGAAGCTGCGCACGACACAGACAGCTGACAATTTCTCCACTCGACTCTCACACCTGCTATCGGAGAGCAATCCTCGACCTAACGATGCAACCGAGCAATGGAAGCATATCTCTCACTCATTACGTACTGCCGCTGAGGCCACTATAGGGTTCCAGCGAGCCCGCAAAAACAACTGGTACGATGAGGAATGCAGCACTGCCTCGGACAAAAAGGACGCTGCCTACAGGGAGACGTTGCGAACGGGCGCAACCCGCAGTGTATGGCAACGCTATCGTGAGGCAAAGAAGGAAGAGAGACGCCTTTTCAGAAAAAAGAAACGTGAGGCCGAAAGGCGTGAGTGTGAGGAGCTTGAGATGCTGGCTGACAGGAATGATGCCCGAAAATTCTATGAAAAGATCCGGCGGATGACGGAAGGTTTTAAGACCGGGGCAAGTTCCTGTAAGGACAATAATGGCGACCTGGTAACCGACGTACAGAGTATACTTAAATTATGGAGGGAGCACTTCTCCTCACTGCTAAATTGCGAGGGAGACGTCGAACCCGATACCCCAATCCCTGACAATGGAAAAGTCGTCCCACCACCTGACTATGATGAAGTGAGGATAGCTATATCCCGGCTCAAAAACAACAAAGCGCCTGGAAAAGACGGACTACCCGCCGAGCTGTTCAAACACGGAGGCGAAGAGCTGGTAAAAAGCATGCATCAGCTCTTATGCAGAATATGGTCAGACGAGTGCATGCCTCCAGATTGGAATTTAAGTGTGCTCTGCCCAATCCACAAGAAAGGCGATCCCGCTAACCGCACCAACTACCGCGGAATCAGCCTTCTTAATATCGCATATAAGGTTCTTTCTAGCGTATTGTGTGAAAGACTGAAGCCCATCGTAGACAAGCTGATTGGACCTTATCAGTGTGGCTTTAGACCTGGTAAGTCTACCATCGACCAGATTTTCACGATACGCCAAATCCTGGAGAAGACCCATGATAAAAGAATCGACACACACCATCTCTTTGTCGATTTCAAAGCCGCTTTTGACAGCGCAAAAAGGAGTTGCCTGTATGCCGCCATGTCTGAATTTGACTTCCCTGCAA
Source organism: Campiglossa producta (assembly GCA_964058755.1). NCBI lineage: Eukaryota > Metazoa > Arthropoda > Insecta > Diptera > Tephritidae > Campiglossa > Campiglossa producta. Next base: position 28,665,929 of record CAXKVI010000004.1, read on the forward strand.
AGCTTATACGGCTTTGCCAAATGACGTTGAGCAATACTAACAGCTCCGTCAGAGTCGGGAAGGACCTCTCTGAGCCATTTGAAACCAAACGAGGCTTCAGACAGGGCGACTCCCTTTCGTGCGATTTCTTCAACCTGATGCTGGAGAAGATAATTCGAGCAGCAGAGCTAAACCGCAATGGTACAATCTATTACAAGAGCGTGCAATTGCTGGCGTATGCCGATGATATTGATATCATTGGCCTTAACAACCGCGCCGTAAGCGCTGCCTTCTCTGGACTGGATAAAGAAGCGAAAAAAGTGGGTCTTGCGGTCAACGAGGACAAGACGAAGTATTTGCTGTCATCAAAGAAAGAATCGGCGCATCTGCGCCTTGGCAGCCACGTCACTGTTGATAGTTACAAATTTGAAACTGTGAGGGACTTCGTCTATTTGGGAACCAGCATTAACACCGAAAATAATATCAGTCTAGAAATCCAACGGAGAATCACTCTTGCGAACAAGTGCTACTTTGGACTGAGTAGGCAATTGAGAAGTAAAGTCCTCTCTCGAAGAACAAAGATCACGCTCTATAAGTCTCTCATCATACCTGTCCTGATGTATGGCTCAGATTCATGGACAATGTCAAGAGAAGATGAGATGGCCCTTGGAGTATTTGAGAGAAAAGTTCTCCGGAAGATTTATGGTCCTTCCCGTGATGCCGACGGCGAGTATCGAAGGAGATTTAACGATGAGCTGTACGAGCTTTACGCAGATCTGACCATAGTCCAGCGAATTAAAGCCCAAAGGCTCCGCTGGCTGGGTCACGTCATGCGAATGGACAAAGAAGCTCCAGCCCAGAAGGTTTTCCAATCGTCACCCGAATTCGGCAGCAGAGGAAGGGGGAGGCCTCGACTGAGATGGAAACAACAGGTGGAGGATGACTTGAACTCCCTTGGGGTTTCCAATTGGCGTCAGTTATCGCTAAAAAGGAATGACTGGCGTGCTTTGATAGGCGACGGCCAAAATCGCTTAGGCGGTTAAGCGCCAATAAATGATGATGAAAAGAGTTTCTACCAATACAGATGTTAGTAATAGACAAGTTCTGACCAACTATGGAATTGGAACCTGTTGTCAAGGATATGTTAACTGACTAAACATTTTCGATATCTTATCTTATATATAAATGCGCAATGTTCATAAATTTAAACGAGCTAAACTTGTATATTTGTATCTCCGGACTATCTCGGGAACCACTTGACCGATTTCGATGAAATTTTGAATATAGATACTATGATTGATTCTCAGACTATCCACTTGGGGGTTGCCACTTGGGACGCTTTACAGGGTGGCCACCTATCTCAATTTTTTTAAATTATGGAGCAAGATATGCCAATATGGGTATCAAATGAAAGGCATTTTCGGCGAAGTACCAACTAAAATATTTTCAAGTAGGGCTGCCGCAGCATATTTGTATATCCGGTACTCTCTCGAGAACCGCTTAACCGATTTGGATGAAATTTGGCATAGCGATAGTATGTTTGATCCTAAAATTATCCATTTGGCTGTTGCCACTTCCGGGGTATTACAGGGTTGCCACCTATCTCATTTGTTTAATATTGAGTAAGATAAGCCAATATTAGTATCAAATGAAAGGTATTTTCGGCGGCATGCCAACTAAAATATTTTCAAATAGGGTTGCCAAACAGGGTTACTATTTCACCGTATTGTATTTGTATATTTTGGGATTATATTTGGATTATTTAAGGACCATTTTGGGATCAGTTAGGGGTCATTTTTGGGCTATTTTGGGATTATTTTGAGTTTAATTTGGGATAATTTTAGGATCACTTTGAGATCATTTAAGGGTCTTTTTGGTCATTTTGGGATCTTTTTAGGGTCGTTTTGGGATCCGTTTGGACTGCTTGACCGATTTCGCTGAAATTTGGCATATAGATAGTATGCTTGATTTTAAGACTTTCAAATTGGGTGTTGCACTTAAGGCGGTTTAAAGGGTTGAGACCTATCTAATTTTTTCTGAAATATTGAGCGAGGTATGCCCATTTGGGTATCGAATCAAAGGTACCTTCAGCAGCATACCAAGCATGATTTCTTAAAAATGTGTTGGATAGTAGATATACATACTTCATTCTAATATTTTCTATTGGATTTGCCACTTCAGTCGGATTATGAAGTTGTCACCTATTTGATATTTTTTCGGAAATTCATTTTGAAAAGTTTATGTTGGTAAGTAAGAATATTGGAAAAAATTGAATCGAAAACACAGAGCAAGCTCGGTCAGCCAGGTACTATTTCATAAAGATATCTTGTCTTTTTAGCTGAAATCAAAGGAGGTCCTCCTAAGGGATGGACCGATTTCAAAATTTGTTGGTGTAGTCAACAACTTTTATAATGCTAGCTTATGTTCCAAGTTTCATAAATATATCTTGCTTTTTGGAGCTGAAATTGAAGTTTGCAAATAAATTTTGTATAGGTCCGTGGGAGGCACCCCTGGGGGTGGCCCGGTTTCAATAATTTTTGGTACAGTCAATGATATTTATGAACACAACACGAGCAGGCCTAGGGGCTCCCTGAAAAAACTCCCACGAAATAAGTCCCACTTTTAAAAACGAAATAAGTCCCCCCAAAAATTGCTATTTTGAAAGTGGGAGTTATTTCGTTTTTAAAAGTGGGACTTATTTCGTCAATTGGTGGGACTTATTTCGTTACGCGTTTTTATTTTATGTGGGACTTATTTCGTTTTGAATGAGAATAAATTCGTTTTGTAAAGTGGGAGTTATTTCATATAAAATATTTTGAGCATCAATGGATGCAAAAGGTACAATATTCCCTTTTACAGAATATTTACAAAAAGATGTTATGATTTCATTATTGCAAAAAGTTATATATTGGACATTTCGTAAAAGGGACAACCATAATTTTTTGTCCTTATCTCTCATAGCTCTCCTTTTTTTGTTATAAACTACTTTATACTTACTATATTAAAAAACTTTAAAGAATTGTTTACAAATAGCTACTGGAAAAACAATATTAAAAAAAATTGTTGATGAATTACGTATGTATGTGTTTTATTATATTTTTAGTAGGAATTTGGAATTCGTGTTCCATGTTAATAATAAATTCTGGAACTCTATCAAAATTCGTAATATCCATTCCATTAAGAAGCCTTCTGAGAGCTTGCATACGATTTTTCTTTATTATTTCTCTGCTTTGATTATTCATTTTATTCGACGTGTGTTTTTTTTCGAAGAGCCAAGTACTTCTTATTTGAAATCGCATTAAACAGTGAAAAAGTGGGACTTATTTCGTTTATGAAAGTGGGACTTATTTCATTTAAGAAATATATTATTCAAGGGGGAGTTATTTCATTTTGAGTGGGAGTTATTTCATTTCAAGTAAATTTTTAAATCATTTCATTTTGGTGGGACTTATTTCGTTTTCAAAAGTGGGACTTATTTCGTGGGAGTTATTTCATTTTTTTCAGCAATTTTTGGTGGGACTTATTTCGTTTTTAAAAGTGGGACTTATTTCGTGGGATTTATTTCAGGGAGCCGGCCTAGGCACCTAGTGGGACAATTGTGCGAAAATCTGAGAACAAAATTCACACAGATTATAACGCTCTCTACTTGGCCTCTCGAACAGCGAGAGCGCTATGATAATAATGGATATGTAATTTGATTGGTGTGATGACCGCTCTTCCACTAATACACCCTTGCTTCCAATTCTGCCGAACCCTGCTCTAGAGAGTGGCCTGTAAAGAGATCGGTAGTAGTAAAAATTGTTTTTTCTCCAACAATTTTTCTGGGGTCAAGGAATCACAATTTAATTTTGTGATATAGTGAATTATTAAGATAAAAATTAAACATTTTTTTTACTACTACCGATCTCTGAAAAAAGTACTCTCAGGAGAGAAAACCAGGGTGACCCTGGCTTCAGATTCGGATTCAGCGCACTCAAAATATTTTGGAACGATTATTTTGTTAATTTTGGTTTTCAGACAAACCGGTTGTATATATTAGCAAAAATTGTTTTTTATATCTTCATACGTTTCTACTTCCTGTCAATCTATCCATTTTTATATTCCAAAGCATTCACTACACCCTACATACTTAGTCATACTCGAAAGCAAATCTTTTGTATCATGTACAAGTTGGTCAAATTGATAAAATCATGTCTACGATTAATCACGGGCAGTGAGGTTACTGAATTTGTCTCTGCTGTCAATAGAAAGTAAGGTCATGTCATCAACGGCTTATAATGACGTTGCGCAAATAAACATATTTTGCAGATATTGAAGCAAATGAAAGAAGAAGTATTACATATGGGTGTTTCCGAAAATGTGTCAACCAAAGAGAAAATTTGAAAATGCCCTAGGCCAAGCTTGTTGATAACATTACAAAGGCACGTATGGGATGCCACTTGACCCATCCATATATTCATAAATATGAATTTATATATGTACATTGTACATATATTAGGGTGGTCAAAAAAGTAGATCTTTTTTTAGTAATTGATAATACAAGCTCACAAAAAATATGCGGTAATTTAAGTTATCAATAATGAAAAACTTCTGAGGGACAAAAAGGAAGATTTTTTTTTTAATTTTTGTTCACCCTAATGTATGTGGATAGTTTTGGTGTTCAGAATTTGCAAGAAATATAAATTTATGCTTAAGCGAGGTACTTGCAATAAAATATGTGGTCAAAATTTTTTTTGTTGTAAAACGTCCGAACAAAACTAAAACCGATATTTGTCCAATAAAAACTTCTTTATAAAGATTGTGTTAATGCAGTATAAGTCTTTGTTTATTCCTCTATTAATCGTGTATGCACCATTTTTTTTTTGTAGCACGAACCAATCGTAGAATTTAAAGGAAATCTTAAATCACCTCAAATATGAGGTACGTTTTAGGAACGTCCGAACGGCAGATTTAAACCCTTCTTCAGTGGTAATGTATCTTCTCTAGGAAAAAACTTGGATAGCGTTGGATAGACGAGTTTAAAGACTACATATTACAAAAAATATATTCTGATCCAAAGCCTATAGGTTTTATACTTAAATTGTGTGCCAGCATGGAACGTTCGTAACGCTGGAAACACCCATATGTATTTTGTCTTGCTTATGAAATTCTCAAAAATGAAAAATTGAGTTGAAGTTAGTAGTTTTTGTTAACATTTAGAAAATGCTTAAGCCCTTCCTCAAATATTGGCATGAGTAGTCATTTTTTATTAAAGAGGCTTTAATGGCTTGAATTTAAATTTGACGAAAGGAAATTACATTGGAAATTAAAATTTAGAAGATAATTCGTTTATAAAAGGGTTCTTAGACTGTCAACATGTATTTGTATAAAGAGCATATCAGCATTCAACACAATGAATCATCGAAGCGTTTTCATTACAAGAATACCAACATAAATATGGGTGAGGATATATTATTAGTTTTGTATTGATTGTAACAATAAATATCCTTAGAACAAATAAAGCAAAGTAAAATCTTTGAAATCAACAAAGCCAAATGCTGTGAAACAGTTATATTCCGTTATGTACATCAATGGGTTTTTATCTATTTTTATTAACTGTGAAGTGTGTGTATAGATTGCATTACGAATAATTTCTAATAAAAGAACAAAATGTAGTTTTAAAGGGAAAGGTTGAGGTAAAGGTAGAAAAAGAGAGAGAAAATCTGAAAATGAAAAAAATTAAAGGAAATGATTGCAATTTTATATTTAATAGGTGAATTTTCTCAGATTTTATGATTACACGTTTCTTCCTAAACATGTATGTTGCAGGAAGGTATACCTAAATAATAAAATAAAATAATTTTTTCTGTGAAATTTTAGATTAGGTGATGAGTTCGTTGATGGGTGATGTTTGTTTGATTTGATTTCATGCTTTTGGATTTAATTTTTCAGCGGATTCAATTGACTTTTTAGCAGCACGACCTGCTAGCACGGTTGCCGTTTTGGCCGAAATGTACCATTTTTTGGTACGAATTTTTTCTCCGGGTACGTTGGTACGCAACTTCCAAATTTGGTACGTTTTTGCCATTTTAACTTTAACGCAACTCCAATGGCACTGCTACAAATATAAAAAACCACATTTGAATGACTACAAAAAATTATTTAGTCATGATGTTGCGTATTTTTCACTCCCCTTCTTCACTGCAGTAGAAGGGAAAATAGCAACCCCTAAGGTTTGGCAAATGTATATATATTAAAACCCGTTTTTGTGTTAAATTATGGCAGCAGATGAACTGCTTAAAATTGTTTTAACAAATGTTATATTGTTTGGCTAGCAAATAATTTTGGTACGTTTTTCGGTTTGGTATGAATTTTGGTGCGCAAAATTTTGAACAAACGGCAACCGTGCCTGCTAGTAATAACATAAAAGTTACTCATACGCCATGGTGCACTAAATGCATATATGGGGCATTATGCCAGTTTATGTTTATCGCAATACTTTTAATCTATTCAACAAAAATTTTGGAAAACGAATTGAAGGTCGTTTACTAGAAAATGTATAAAGAATTCCCAAGAAAGATGTAGGATTATTTCTAACTAACAAAAATGGTCTACTAATATAAGTTATGAATAAGTTTTTTTTGGACTAGGCTCATTTAAAATAAAATATTTCCTCGAGCCGATAGCCATAGCAGCAAGTGCTCCTTTCCTTAACTTTTTTGTGTTAAAATTTATATTAAGTCTAAATATATAATAATAATAATTATTATTATTATTCCCAGACGGATTACCCACCATATCCCGCCCAACCGGAACGAGGGACGCATCCGCATAACGCGCGGATTGAAAAATGTTGCCGAGCCGTTGAAAGGCATTGGTTTGTTAATCGTCAAGATCTTAAACTGCTCGGCTACAGAGAAAAATTCATCATGATTCAATTATAAGAAGGTTTGCTCTTCCCTTGACGTTTATTATTGACACTCCCAATATGAAAATGTGTACGGGTTTCGTTTGCGATAAAAAAGTAGGAATGTTTTTTCTTTCGTCAAGGAAATGGTTGTAGAAAAATCAAAAAGAGAAGGATATAAATTGTAATGGAAATAAAAAATTGCAAAGTAAACTAATATGTACATTCTACTGGGTCAAAAAAAAATTTCGTTTTTTTCAAAAATTATATTGATTTTATGAAAATGTGTTTTTTGAGGATTTTATTTTTCAGAAAGGTGAAAAAATCTTACTGTAAAAATTACAGATCTTAATATTTAATTCTAGAGGTCTATCATCGCTAGTTTAGATTTCACAGACTTTACCTCATATTAAGTGTAAGAACTCGGATTCCCTACAAAAGCTGCATAGCCTAAAATTTTCTCCGACTAGCCGTTTTTTAGTATTCTAGCCTCAAAATAAGTGTCGATTTTCTGGTCGATTTTTTTGGCGTTCCACCGTGTTAATAATGTAAATTAGTCTTAACCTAAATTTTTACTAAAAGTTCCTTGGAAGCTTTTCAGGTCATAAAGGCTATCGGAAAAAGTCTGCCAAAGGGATATTATTACCACTTTACTAAACAACTTTAACCAGTTCCAATAAATGGCTTATGATCAAGAATGAAAATAACATACTCGAATCACAGAAGGAAAAGCTTTAAAGTCAGTTATTAATGATAAATTAATTCATTCCAAAAGCCAATCTCTACTATTTTTCTAACTACTACTATTTTAAACTACTTTTCTAACTAATTTTTTCACATTATTTTGCTAAAAGGCTACCCAAAATGTGAATGACAATTTTCGGGGAGCAAGATGGCCGCAATTGACAAAATCTTTCAGGGAATAGCTAACCTGGTAATAACTAATTGAATCATGAGCCGAGTAATAAAATATTTCCTCGAATTGCAGTTGTATTTTGTGGTATAATAGAATTTGTAAGAGTTTATAGAGAACTATATTAGAATTTCATATAGTTTCTGGTTTCAAGTAGTCGTTTTCATTCACATTTGTTCATCTTAATTTATTGGTAAATGTACATAAATACTGGTACTTGGCGTACTCTGAATATGAAACTTGGTTGAAGCACTTGTGCATCGCCAACTCCATGTGTTAAGTTCCTTTCAGTTCATTTGCTTTGAATTTTATTATTGCTTTCTTTGTATGGATTTGTAAATATTTGTTGCACACAGCAAAACAAAGTCGTTGCTTCTATAAAGTTACATAGATTTGCAATATCGTCGCTCTCTTCCCAGAGGCATGAATGTGAAAATTTTCCACATTTGAGTTAATGGGCTCATGTGACTAATCTCTCGTTTCTCTACGATTCACGAAAACCCTGGGTCTCCAAAGTACCAGGAACCCCGAAAATTGGCAATGCCATTTTATTGAATGTGTATTTCAATCTCTGAAAATTGTGTGTTGAATGTGTCACAAGTTCATGTTTTTGGTGCAACGAAAATGTATAAAAATTGAATTTCTAAACTTTTAAGAACTTTCGTTGAGCCAAAAAGAAGAATGTATTGCGCTGAACCACAAACACCATGGCGTATACGTAACAATTTTGCTTCACATTCGATTTTCTGGCGTCAAAAACATGAATGTGCTACAACGAAAATTTTAAAATATTTACTTTGGAAATTTTAAAAGAGGTATTGAAGGAATATTGGCCTAAAACCTATATGAGTGGAAAGATTATAATGAGAATATAACTTGCAAAAATATATTTCTGTCAAAAACTAAAATTTCAAATTTTGCGAGAGCACTAAACTTTCAAATACGATTTCCCAAAATTTGAATTTTGGCATATTTATGCTTCTGGCAAGTGAGCGACGATATGTTTGCTTTATTTTTTAAACTACCTTTACAATGACCTGTAATACACATTCTTTCAGACCACAATGTTTCTTCATGTCGCTTCAAACTCTTTATTATTTCGAGTACATTCAAAAGTTCATGCATGACATGTGCATACGTATTCATATATTTGTACATACATGTATGTATATATCTGTGGTCACAAATCATAATCGCATAAGTCCAGATATGTACTAAAAATCAAGAATGCAATTTTATTCTACATATTTAGTATAATGCATATATATTAGGGTGATTCAAATAACAAAATTTGGTTTTTTTCGGTCTTACCCCCTGAAACTTTAGGTATAGACGAGAAAATAAGCCTTGCTAAAAAATAGCGCTCTAACTTAACCCCTATTTTTTTCGCCCTTTCCCATACATTTTATATGGGGGAAAAATGGTATTTTTATCAAAGTGAATTTTCTTTCAATTTTTGAAACTTTTTGAAAATATTTTTACATACTCTTGAAGTTGAACCTTTGAAGCTTTCAATATGGTAAGCCATGTGTGAATATCTTAACTATTAAAATAATTACAGCCATTTTATGCAAGGCTTATTTTCTCATCAATATATAACTTTTTAGGGGGTAAGACCAAGTCGACATTTTTTTTGAATCACCCTAATATATATACTTTTGATTGAGAATGGTGATTTGGCAATAATAATAAAAATTATTCCGGATTTGAACCTTTTTTAACAACCTCTTTCATCGCATGATTTTTTAGTTATGCTTTTATGACTTGTGACCACACATATTTATGTAGGTAAATGCACTCCTATAGTTTCTAGAGAAAATAAGTATTTAACTTGTATTGACCACATATAATTTACACATTGCTTACTTCAAAAACTTTATCCTGTTGTCAGTTGATTAAGTCCGTATATGTCACAATATAATTCATTTATGTATATTAGGGTGGTCCTGATGACCAAATGTGTAACGTTTTCCAGTCTCACCCCTAGATAGGTTGCACCATGGTCAACTAGGTACATATATCGCACAAAAATGTGTATCCCGATTGAAGATGGCGGTCAAAGTACAGATATCCCTATGGAGACTCAAAAAGTAAAAGTGATTTTTCTTCTTATCTAATACTCGAAATTGATAGCGCTTTGTGCGGAGATATCACGTACAAAATTTGGTTCCAATTGGAAACGCCTTAGGCACGTCGGAGGGGGTTAAAGTTCAGACTATCCCATGTGTACACAAAAAATAAAAATTATTAAATTTTATCTAATACACAAAATCGTTAGCACTATGGTCAGAGATATCACATACCAAATTTGGCTCCGTTTGGAAACACATAGGGCTTGTCGCAGGCGGTAGTCTGAACTTTAACACCCCTGCGACACGCCCAAGACGTTTAAAATCGGAACCAAATTTTCTATGTAATATCTCCGACAATAGTGGTAACGCTTTTGAGTATTATATAAAAAGAAAAATCGTTTTTATTTTTTGTGTCTCTATAAGGAAATCTGAACTTTGAACCCCTCGCGACACGCCTTAATCGTTTCTAATCGATACTATATATTACTATTGATTTAGTGGTTGAGCCTTTGAAAATCTGCACTGAACCAAAAACGTACATGTTTTTTACGAACAAATTTTCATAGAAGTTCGCGCTGGTTTTTCTTAAAATATAAGAAAAAATTCATGGAATATAAGAAAATTTTCTTACAATTTATGAATGAATTCATGCTTTCTGTGGATTTGTTTACATATTTTACGAAAAAGTACTTATATTCTATATTAAATTTCTACGAAAAAGTTCTTTGAAGAGGTTTTAACGAACCATTCTTAAAATCTATGTACTTTTTCATTGGATACATGCACTTTTTTGGTTCAGTGTGATGATAAAACATACAATTAAAACAATTTTCTAAGTTAATACGATCAGTGAGTTTAATTGTCCATTTTGAATTTAAAGTTAGTATTAGTTACACTGTACAACAGCAATTTTGCAACAGACTACGCATGCCAAAAAAGGGGCATTAAATATTTAATTCAACAACAAGCTAGCAGTTATATGTATATGAGATAAGTTCTGAGCAATTAATTTTTTTCCTTAGAAATACGCATGTATGTATTTATTTGAATATAATAAAAACATGGAAGTGGGTTATAATTTTTGGCTGAACTGCAAAGCATCGGCTTGTAGAAAATTTTGTAGGTCATTGACTTAAATGTTACTATTGGGCATCTTAGCATTTGTTCCTTCACGACCAAAACATTTCAGCATTCGATGTCGCATAAAAAGATATTTTCCTAATCTATACATTTAAGTATATACTAACCGTGGTCTATAAAATTATGTATAATATACATACACTCAAATAATTTATGTTTTGATGTGATTTCAAGAGTGAGTGCATCTGCGTTTTCGTGACTGGTGTGCCATGGCGTATAAGCAACTTAATTTTTTATGTTTTATGTAAACCAAAATGCTTGACTGCATGAACATAGTTTATTGCTTATGTTTATGTGCATGCTTAACGACTTTGCCGCAAACTAGAAGTGTCTTAAAGCGGTTAGCTCAAAAACAAAAATTATGATAAAGCAGTTAAACCGCGCGTTGATGTTGTTGGGAGTCTTCAAGCTGCCAGACTTTCACTAAGACGAAATGCCATAAAAATTTGGTTCTAAATACCACTTAATACAAAACATCTTAGAGAAGGAATAGTATAACTGAGAAATGGCATATTGCATCATAACTAAATCAGTGATGCTTGTTTGACTAAATCTTGCCACCATTATTTTCTTATGTTCATTGTCTTTAGGTGGCAATCAAAAACAGTTTTATTTTTTATGTACCAAGCCAACAACCATGTACATATATACCCTGCAGCGATAGTCTCTAGTTTTGAAATGGTTTTGTACTGGTGCATACGGAAACACTTCTACACCTTCTTCATATTGAATTCAGAAAACGGCAATTGAATTTCAGAACAGGTAGTTTGATTTCCGAATTTGTTATTCGGATTGAAGTGGGAAAAAGTGGGAGCTATCGCGAAAAGGGGTCATGGTACCTCCCACACAAATTAAATTTTTGGGTCTCAATATCTTTAAAAGGGCTTAATGTAGAGACCTGAAAATCGGGATGGAGATGTAGTATTATAAGGTCGATACACATTGAGCCTGGGACTTAAGCGACAAAGATATGTACTAAAAATGTCTTCAAATTAATGTTTTAAACACTAAAGTATTAGTTAAAGTTCTTTTTTCAACAGTAAATGAGACCGGTTTACAAAAACTCTCCTTACCTTTTTTAAGGAACCAAGCGTCATGTGATCATGCACCAAATAAAACAAATCGGTGGTGAAAGCTACCAATATAACCCTGTATGCCATAGGATTCAAAATATCGCACAACTACTTAAGTTAATAATGCTCGGTGGCACTAGGACTTAGACAAGATCTCGTAATTTGTTACGGTGTATATGACGTATTAGCTTTTATCCTTTGTTGTTTATTTTAAGTTTGGAAGGAAAAAAGGTGTAGGAGATCTTAACCCTCCAGTTGAAGTACTGAACTTTGTTGACGTAAGATGTATAACCTCTTATGCAAAATAGTGCACTGCTCAATTCAGAAGAAAGTGTTTTTTATCCCTTAAGCATTTAAAAAGTGTAGCAACCAATTAAATATACAGATACAAATTCTTCTATTCTGTACTGTATTGTGTTTGCGCAAGTACCGTCATCTAGTGCAGATACATCATAAATAAAATTCATTAAAATGTTAGTTCTTGATTTATTACTTTAATTAAATTCTATAGAACAATCAACGTATTTGAATTTATTATTGTGCTGCAAAAAAGTAGTTAATTTCCGGCATAATATTTGCTAAGTGCACTCCACAGTTCTTTGTTGAGTATGTATTTGTGTTTGTAAAGATACTTTTTATTGAGGATTGTAGAATTTTAATAACCTAGCATTCTCACTACTAATTTGTAACTGAATTAAAGCGAACATAATTAATCAAGAATGGAGAGTGGGGTTGTAAAATCTCATTAGGTGTTGGAAATAGAGAAAAATAATTTTATTCGAATAAGCAGGAAGGTAGATAGGACCAGTGGTATAGCAATGGTATGGTAATGGTATGGTAATGGTATGGTAATGGTATGGTAATGGTATGGTAATGGTATGGTAATGGTATGGTAATGGTATGGTAATGGTATGGTAATGGTATGGTAATGGTATGGTAATGGTATGGTAATGGTATGGTAATGGTATGGTAATGGTATGGTAATGGTATGGTAATGGTATGGTAATGGTATGGTAATGGTATGGTAATGGTATGGTAATGGTATGGTAATGGTATGGTAATGGTATGGTAATGGTATGGTAATGGTATGGTAATGGTATGGTAATGGTATGGTAATGGTATGGTAATGGTATGGTAATGGTATGGTAATGGTATGGTAATGGTATGGTAATGGTATGGTAATGGTATGGTAATGGTATGGTAATGGTATGGTAATGGTATGGTAATGGTATGGTAATGGTATGGTAATGGTATGGTAATGGTATGGTAATGGTATGGTAATGGTATGGTAATGGTATGGTAATGGTATGGTAATGGTATGGTAATGGTATGGTAATGGTATGGTAATGGTATGGTAATGGTATGGTAATGGTATGGTAATGGTATGGTAATGGTATGGTAATGGTATGGTAATGGTATGGTAATGGTATGGTAATGGTATGGTAATGGTATGGTAATGGTATGGTAATGGTATGGTAATGGTATGGTAATGGTATGGTAATGGTATGGTAATGGTATGGTAATGGTATGGTAATGGTATGGTAATGGTATGGTAATGGTATGGTAATGGTATGGTAATGGTATGGTAATGGTATGGTAATGGTATGGTAATGGTATGGTAATGGTATGGTAATGGTATGGTAATGGTATGGTAATGGTATGGTAATGGTATGGTAATGGTATGGTAATGGTATGGTAATGGTATGGTAATGGTATGGTAATGGTATGGTAATGGTATGGTAATGGTATGGTAATGGTATGGTAATGGTATGGTAATGGTATGGTAATGGTATGGTAATGGTATGGTAATGGTATGGTAATGGTATGGTAATGGTATGGTAATGGTATGGTAATGGTATGGTAATGGTATGGTAATGGTATGGTAATGGTATGGTAATGGTATGGTAATGGTATGGTAATGGTATGGTAATGGTATGGTAATGGTATGGTAATGGTATGGTAATGGTATGGTAATGGTATGGTAATGGTATGGTAATGGTATGGTAATGGTATGGTAATGGTATGGTAATGGTATGGTAATGGTATGGTAATGGTATGGTAATGGTATGGTAATGTATGGTAATGGTATGGTAATGGTATGGTAATGGTATTGTAATGGTATGGTAATGGTATGGTATTGGTATGGTAATGGTATGGTAATGGTATGGTAATGGTATGGTAATGGTATGGTAATGGTATGGTAATGGTATGGTAATGGTATGGTAATGGGTATGGTAATGGTATGGTAATGGTATGGTAATGGTATGGTAATGGTATGGTAATGGTATGGTAATGGTATGGTAATGGATGGTAATGGTATGGTAATGGTATGGTAATGGTATGGTAATGGTATGGTAATGGTATGGTAATGGTATGGTAATGGTATGGTAATGGTATGGTAATGGTATGGTAATGGTATGGTAATGGTATGGTAATGGTATGGTAATGGTATGGTAATGGTATGGTAATGGTATGGTAATGGTATGGTAATGGTATGGTAATGGTATGGTAATGGTATGGTAATGGTATGGTAATGTATGGTAATGGTATGGTAATGGTATGGTAATGGTATGGTAATGGTATGGTAATGGTATGGTAATGGTATGGTAATGGTATGGTAATGGTATGGTAATGGTATGGTAATGGTATGGTAATGGTATGGTAATGGTATGGTAATGGTATGGTAATGGTATGGTAATGGTATGGTAATGGTATGGTAATGTATGGTAATGGTATGGTAATGGTATGGTAATGGTATGGTATTGGTATGGTAATGGTATGGTAATGGTATGGTAATGGTATGGTAATGGTATGGTAATGGTATGGTAATGGTATGGTAATGTGGTATGGTAATGGTATGGTAATGGTATGGTAATGGTATGGTTATGGTATGTAATGGTATGGTAATGGTATGGTAATGGTATGGTAATGGTATGGTAATGGTATGGTAATGGTATGGTAATGGTATGGTAATGGTATGGTAATGGTATGGTAATGGTATGGTAATGGTATGGTAATGGTATGGTAATGGTATGGTAATGGTATGGTAATGGTATGGTAATGGTATGGTAATGGTATGGTAATGTGGGTAATGGTATGGTAATGGTATGGTAATGGTATGGTAATGGTATGGTAATGGTATGGTAATGGTATGGTAATGGTATGGTAATGGTATGGTAATGGTATGGTAATGGTATGGTAATGGTATGGTAATGGTATGGTAATGATGTATGTATGGTAATGGTAATGGTATGGTAATGGTATGGTAATGGTATGGTAATGGTATGGTAATGGTATGGTAATGGTATGGTAATGGTATGGTAATGGTATGGTAATGGTATGGTAATGGTTGGTAATGGTATGGTAATGGTATGGTAATGGTATGGTAATGGTATGGTAATGGTATGGTAATGGTATGGTAATGGTATGGTAATGGTATGGTAATGGTATGGTAATGGTATGGTAATGGTATGGTAATGGTATGGTAATGGTATGGTATGGTATGGTAATGGTATGGTAATGGTATGGTAATGGTATGGTAATGGTATGGTAATGGTATGGTAATGGTATGGTAATGGTATGGTAATGGTATGGTAATGGTATGGTAATGGTATGTAATGGTATGGTAATGGTATGGTAATGGTATGGTAATGGTATGGTAATGGTATGGTAATGGGGTAATGGGTATGGTAATGGTATGGTAATGGTATGGTAATGGTATGGTAATGGTATGGTAATGGTATGGTAATGGTATGGTAATGGTATGGTAATGGTATGGTAATGGTATGGTAATGGTATGGTAATGGTATGGTAATGGTATGGTAATGGTATGGTAATGGTATGGTAATGGTATGGTAATGGTATGGTAATGGTATGGTAATGGTATGGTAATGGTATGGTAATGGTATGGTAATGGTATGGTAATGGTATGGTAATGGTTGGATGGTTGTAATGGTATGGTAATGGTATGGTAATGGTATGGTAATGGTATGGTAATGGTATGGTAATGGTATGGTAATGGTATGGTTGGTATGGTAAGGTAATGGTAGGGTAATGGTATGGTAATGGTATGGTAATGGTATGGTAATGGTAGGGTTGGGTAGGTGGTATATGGTATGGTAATGGTATGGTATGGTGGTATGTATGGAGGAGCGG
>CAXKVI010000004.1:28682346-28734263 GCA_964058755.1 Campiglossa producta
GTAATGGTATGGTAATGGTATGGTAATGGTATGGTAATGGTATGGTAATGGTATGGTAATGGTATGGTAATGGTATGGTAATGGTATGGTAATGGCATGGTAATGGTATGGTAATGGTATGGTAATGGTATGGTAATGGTATGGTAATGGTATGGTAATGGTATGGTAATGGTATGGTAATGGTATGGTAATGGTATGGTAATGGTATGGTAATGGTATGGTAATGGTATGGTAATGGTATGGTAATGGTATGGTAATGGTATGGTAATGGTATGGTAATGGTATGGTAATGGTATGGTAATGGTATGGTAATGGTATGGTAATGGTATGGTAATGGTATGGTAATGGTATGGTAATGGTATGGTAATGGTATGGTAATGGTATGGTAATGGTATGGTAATGGTATGGTAATGGTATGGTAATGGTATGGTAATGGTATGGTAATGGTATGGTAATGGTATGGTAATGGTATGGTAATGGTATGGTAATGGTATGGTAATGGTATGGTAATGGTATGGTAATGGTATGGTAATGGTATGGTAATGGTATGGTAATGGTATGGTAATGGTATGGTAATGGTATGGTAATGGTATGGTATGGTATGGTAATGGTATGGTAATGGTATGGTAATGGTATGGTAATGGTATGGTAATGGTATGGTAATGGTATGGTAATGGTATGGTAATGGTATGGTAATGGTATGGTAATGGTATGGTAATGGTATGGTAATGGTATGGTAATGGTATGGTAATGGTATGGTAATGGTATGGTAATGGTATGGTAATGGTATGGTAATGGTATGGTAATGGTATGGTAATGGTATGGTAATGGTATGGTAATGGTATGGTAATGGTATGGTAATGGTATGGTAATGGTATGGTAATGGTATGGTAATGGTATGGTAATGGTATGGTAATGGTATGGTAATGGTATGGTAATGGTATGGTAATGGTATGGTAATGGTATGGTAATGGTATGGTAATGGTATGGTAATGGTATGGTAATGGTATGGTAATGGTATGGTAATGGTATGGTAATGGTATGGTAATGGTATGGTAATGGTATGGTAATGGTATGGTAATGGTATGGTAATGGTATGGTAATGGTATGGTAATGGTTATGGTAATGGTATGGTAATGGTATGGTAATGGTATGGTAATGGTATGGTAATGGTATGGTAATGGTATGGTAATGGTATGGTAATGGTATGGTAATGGTATGGTAATGGTATGGTAATGGTATGGTAATGGTATGGTAATGGTATGGTAATGGTATGGTAATGGTATGGTAATGGTATGGTAATGGTATGGTAATGGTATGGTAATGGTATGGTAATGGTATGGTAATGGTATGGTAATGGTATGGTAATGGTATGGTAATGGTATGGTAATGGTATGGTAATGGTATGGTAATGGTATGGTAATGGTATGGTAATGGTATGGTAATGGTATGGTAATGGTATGGTAATGGTATGGTAATGGTATGGTAATGGTATGGTAATGGTATGGTAATGGTATGGTAATGGTATGGTAATGGTATGGTAATGGTATGGTAAATGGTATGGTAATGGTATGGTAATGGTATGGTAATGGTATGGTAATGGTATGGTAATGGTATGGTAATGGTATGGTAATGGTATGGTAATGGTATGGTAATGGTATGGTAATGGTATGGTAATGGTATGGTAATGGTATGGTAATGGTATGGTAATGGTATGGTAATGGTATGGTAATGGTATGGTAATGGTATGGTAATGGTATGGTAATGGTATGGTAATGGTATGGTAATGGTATGGTAATGGTATGGTAATGGTATGGTAATGGTATGGTAATGGTATGGTAATGGTATGGTAATGGTATGGTAATGGTATGGTAATGGTATGGTAATGGTATGGTAATGGTATGGTAATGGTATGGTAATGGTATGGTAATGGTATGGTAATGGTATGGTAATGGTATGGTAATGTATGGTAATGGTATGGTAATGGTATGGTAATGGTATGGTAATGGTATGGTAATGGTATGGTAATGGTATGGTAATGGTATGGTAATGGTATGGTAATGGTATGGTAATGGTATGGTAATGGTATGGTAATGGTATGGTAATGGTATGGTAATGGTATGGTAATGGTATGGTAATGGTATGGTAATGGTATGGTAATGGTATGGTAATGGTATGGTAATGGTATGGTAATGGTATGGTAATGGTATGGTAATGGTATGGTAATGGTATGGTAATGGTATGGTAATGGTATGGTAATGGTATGGTAATGGTATGGTAATGGTATGGTAATGGTATGGTAATGGTATGGTAATGGTATGGTAATGGTATGGTAATGGTATGGTAATGGTATGGTAATGGTATGGTAATGGTATGGTAATGGTATGGTAATGGTATGGTAATGGTATGGTAATGGTATGGTAATGGTATGGTAATGGTATGGTAATGGTATGGTAATGGTATGGTAATGGTATGGTAATGGTATGGTAATGGTATGGTAATGGTATGGTAATGGTATGGTAATGGTATGGTAATGGTATGGTAATGGTATGGTAATGGTATGGTAATGGTATGGTAATGGTATGGTAATGGTATGGTAATGGTATGGTAATGGTATGGTAATGGTATGGTAATGGTATGGTAATGGTATGGTAATGTATGGTAATGGTATGGTAATGGTATGGTAATGGTATGGTAATGGTATGGTAATGGTATGGTAATGGTATGGTAATGGTATGGTAATGGTATGGTAATGGTATGGTAATGGTATGGTAATGGTATGGTAATGGTATGGTAATGGTATGGTAATGGTATGGTAATGGTATGGTAATGGTATGGTAATGGTATGGTAATGGTATGGTAATGGTATGGTAATGGTATGGTAATGGTATGGTAATGGTATGGTAATGGTATGGTAATGGTATGGTAATGGTATGGTAATGGTATGGTAATGGTATGGTAATGGTATGGTAATGGTATGGTAATGGTATGGTAATGGTATGGTAATGGTATGGTAATGGTATGGTAATGGTATGGTAATGGTATGGTAATGGTATGGTAATGGTATGGTAATGGTATGGTAATGGTATGGTAATGGTATGGTAATGGTATGGTAATGGTATGGTAATGGTATGGTAATGGTATGGTAATGGTATGGTAATGGTATGGTAATGGTATGGTAATGGTATGGTAATGGTATGGTAATGGTATGGTAATGGTATGGTAATGGTATGGTAATGGTATGGTAATGGTATGGTAATGGTATGGTAATGGTATGGTAATGGTATGGTAATGGTATGGTAATGGTATGGTAATGGTATGGTAATGGTATGGTAATGGTATGGTAATGGTATGGTAATGGTATGGTAATGGTATGGTAATGGTATGGTAATGGTATGGTAATGGTATGGTAATGGTATGGTAATGGTATGGTAATGGTATGGTAATGGTATGGTAATGGTATGGTAATGGTATGGTAATGGTATGGTAATGGTATGGTAATGGTATGGTAATGGTATGGTAATGGTATGGTAATGGTATGGTAATGGTATGGTAATGGTATGGTAATGGTATGGTAATGGTATGGTAATGGTATGGTAATGGTATGGTAATGGTATGGTAATGGTATGGTAATGGTATGGTAATGGTATGGTAATGGTATGGTAATGGTATGGTAATGGTATGGTAATGGTATGGTAATGGTATGGTAATGGTATGGTAATGGTATGGTAATGGTATGGTAATGGTATGGTAATGGTATGGTAATGGTATGGTAATGGTATGGTAATGGTATGGTAATGGTATGGTAATGGTATGGTAATGGTATGGTAATGGTATGGTAATGGTATGGTAATGGTATGGTAATGGTATGGTAATGGTATGGTAATGGTATGGTAATGGTATGGTAATGGTATGGTAATGGTATGGTAATGGTATGGTAATGGTATGGTAATGGTATGGTAATGGTATGGTAATGGTATGGTAATGGTATGGTAATGGTATGGTAATGGTATGGTAATGGTATGGTAATGGTATGGTAATGGTATGGTAATGGTATGGTAATGGTATGGTAATGGTATGGTAATGGTATGGTAATGGTATGGTAATGGTATGGTAATGGTATGGTAATGGTATGGTAATGGTATGGTAATGGTATGGTAATGGTATGGTAATGGTATGGTAATGGTATGGTAATGGTATGGTAATGGTATGGTAATGGTATGGTAATGGTATGGTAATGGTATGGTAATGGTATGGTAATGGTATGGTAATGGTATGGTAATGGTATGGTAATGGTATGGTAATGGTATGGTAATGGTATGGTAATGGTATGGTAATGGTATGGTAATGGTATGGTAATGGTATGGTAATGGTATGGTAAAGGTATGGTAATGGTATGGTAATGGTATGGTAATGGTATGGTAATGGTATGGTAATGGTATGGTAATGGCATGGGGAAGAAACTTTCTTTGAAGCAGATCGTGGCAAAATGTTCGGCCACAGGCTTGAACAAATTCGCAGTTAAGCTCTTTTTATTATTTCTCCTTTCCCTCACTTGAATTTTTTTTCAATTTAGATGCATTCTATTGCATTTTTAAAGTGATGAGCTGCTTTCACTAGATAGTGAAACTTGATGTAATGAGCAGCAAAACTTTGCCTAAGTTAATGCTAAGTACTTAATGGGATAGCCATGGAATACGGAAGCCACAATGGAATGATCGGAATATCGACATTTTCACACTTTGCGGAAAGGGGCCGTTCAAGTATTACGTAAGCGGATTTATTACAATTATTTCATACATATTTCCCCAAAAGGAATTTGGCTTTTATCTAGCTTTGAAATCAGTAGAAAATTGTTTTCCTGTTTGATGGATAGTTTGCGTTCTTATTTTTTAGCTTTTAATTTTGTGTGTATTTGTAATCTCTTAACTTCAATGAATTATGAGCTTTTGTAAAATTATAAATGATGAGTCGTGAAAGCGTAAGCTTGTGTCCTCCCTCTGTAAAGGATTAGTATTTTAATGCCTCTTAGCAGCCGTGAGTATGAGAACTTTTGCTTTCATTTAGCAAAGGCTTCTTTAGTTTAACTGTAATTAATTAATGCTGACATTGTTGTGAACATCATAACATTTTTATGAAAGCTAAGTCGTTGGATCCAATTAAGAAGCTGTGAACTGCTTGAAGGCTGCTGAAAAGATTTTATACACAAGCATTTATGCTCATGAAACTTTAAACTCCGTCCCAGTAAACATACGAAGGTATAAAAGTGCGAGAAAGAGTTCTAAATCGCAGCATTTATGCTCTCTATGGTCTTATCAGTAATTGGGTTACGGCTCCTATAACCAACGTCACGCAATTTTGAGATAGTCTCAAAAATAAGGCTTTTAAGCGTTTATCTTTTCAATGGCTGCCTTTGTGATGCTGCCAAGTACTAAGAACATTATACTATTTGCATACTCAAACATTTAATTTTTATTGGATTCAATTCCATTGGAATAGTTTCCATGGTGACCAAGAATTTAACTTGAAATTTTTTCGGTGAACTCGTTTTATATTTTGAAATTGCTTTAATTTGCTTGTTAGTTAAGATAGTTTAAAACTCAATTGGTTTTACTGTGAAATTGTTGATTGCATTTATCAAGTTGTAAATAGATACATATGTGTTTCGTACGAACCGCATCAATCTGCATATTAGTTATTCAGTAATACATCTGTAAAAAGATTTGCATTAGCTTTTTTAACTTTCAGTAAAGCGCTTTGAAGGTTAAAATTGTCGAGTGAATTCATAGATTAGATAATTAGAGTTCGGATTATACGCTTCATAAGCTATCACCCGACGCTTGTCATCTACTCTTTTAAGAGAATTTACATGCAAAAAGTATTTTTTTAAAGCTTGTTTAGTGAAAGGGAATGGTCGCACAGTGGGTTGCTTCGTCAATTAAGGTGGCAAAAACTGATTTTTATGAAAAGAGTTTCCTTAATTCTGTTATCAGTATTGTACCAACGTTTATTATACCTTTCATGAAGATGAAATGGTATTATAACTTTGGTCCGAGGTTTGCAAGTATGAGAAGAAGAAGAGATGGACCCATCAATAAGTATGCCGAAATGATCAGGATGACGAGATGAGTTGATTTAGCCATGTCCGTCTGTCTGTCTGTCTGTTTGAACGCAAACTAGTCTCTCAGTTTTTGAGATATTTGACCGAAATTTTGTATGCCACCACCATTTTCTAATATAGGAATCATTTGTCGGAACCAACAAGATCGGACCGATATTACATATAGCTCCCATACAATCGAATGTTCCGATAAAGGGATTTTGGTAGATAACTGCTGTAATTATATAGGTAGGAACGTGAATTATCGTAACTATTTCTCTTTTAGAATGTGGAATGTCGATGGT
This sequence comes from Campiglossa producta, assembly GCA_964058755.1. NCBI lineage: Eukaryota > Metazoa > Arthropoda > Insecta > Diptera > Tephritidae > Campiglossa > Campiglossa producta. The sequence continues at coordinate 28,688,752 of CAXKVI010000004.1, forward strand.
AAAAATCAATGAGATTTCATACTCAGGCCATCATAAAAAAAAACATCGCCCCCATATAATAGATAGTTCCGATAATTTCGGTATAAGCTAAAGTTAAATTCACGCAGGCTGTACTGGGGAGCGAACGGTTAAATTCGAAGACAGCTTTCCTTGTTTGTTTTTGATTATTCTTTTCTATTTATTTTACTTTTCAATTTTTTTAATTTTATTTAATTTTTTTTTTTACTAATTTTTAATTAAATTTTGTTATACAATTTTATTTTACTTTATTTTATTTTATTTTATTATATTTTATTTTACTTTGTTTCGCTTTTTTAAATTTTATTTTATCAAATTTTTTGTTGTTTTATTTTTCAAAGCTGTGTCGCGCGGTACGTATTGAGCCTCCTTGTATGCGGCAATTCTTTCGTATGCGCGCTAACAACAATAGAAACACTAACAGTAACAACAAACACACTCCCACCCCCATTCTTATCAAACTAAACACAGCACATGACTGAGTTCAACTTCTTACTGCTATCCAAAATGTATTCAACAAAGTGTGCTTGACAGTTAAATATTTTCTCTTGTAAGGGGCTATAATGTCAAACGAATATAAACAAATGAATTAATCCTTTATGGTGCACCACATGTAAATTGGGTATCATTTTCTATTCTTTAATATTAGCAATAATTTACTCTTATACCATCCGCGTTTTTTGTAAAAAAATGTTTGGTTACAGTTTTCTTACCTTAGCTTACAAAACAATTGAATTCCAACCGTTCTTAACTGGTTTTTTTCACTACCAATAAAATACCTATAAATTTGCTACCGAATATTCTTTCGTATTGCTTATTTGAATTAAAGGTAAAATATAAATATTGAAAATTTAAAACAAAAGTTAATTTACACATTTTTTACCTAAAAGTTTATAAACGGAAAAAAAATTTTTCAACTGGGTTAAAATATTTTTCTGTTTGACATTATACCCTGGTTCCGATTGCTGCTATCGATGCTTCTTTTCAAAGCGAAAAAGAGATCATTAATACTCTCCGACATCGACGAAGTTGGCTAAGGTAAAATATATATTCATGAGAGCTTAACTAAGCGCAATAGAGAAATTATGTACCACGCTACACAACAGAAAAGGCAGAGTTTAATATCATCAGCTTTTAGCATAAGAGGCAAAGTGCATGTAAGAGTGCAGCGAAGTGATAAGTCGATATGTGTCAACAGCAAGAGCGGTATTGATGCCATTATCAGCGAAGTATAAAAAGCAACAGAAACTAGGCAAAATCTGTAACAACACATATGTTCTTATATTTGTATGACATGTTTACCATTTTTGTTTTCTCCTTAGTTTTTATTATAAATACCTTTCTCTTCCTCCAACCTATGTATGTCTGTATGAACATGTATACCATACTGCAACTTTTATCTCATTGTTTTGATTTTAGTGATGTTATTGTTGAGCGCCAATTATATAGTGCCAGATGCGTTTATAGTCATGGTTAACTTAAGTGAGGTTTTGAACACTGACAACGAATGTGTTAGGTTTATGTTGAAAACTGTAAGCAATAGTTACCCAGGTTTCCAACTCTGTCATATTAATGCTCGTAGCTTTAATATGCCAAAGCTCGACTATATGAACTATACTGATATTCATACCAATAATAATGATAATAATATTTCTTGTATTTTATTCAATTTTATTTACTTATATTTAATTTTATTTAATTTTATTTTATTTTGTTTTATTTTTTTTTTATTTTATTTTATTTTATTTTATTTTATTTTATTTTATTTTATTTTATTTTATTTTATTTTATTTTATTTTTTTTATTTTATTTTATTTTATTTTATTTTATTTTATTTTATTTTATTTTATTTTATTTTATTTTATTTTATTTTTTTTTAATTGTACTTAAGTTTATTTTCATTTATTTCATTTAATTTTTATTAATTTTGTTTTATTTATATTAAGCCAGAAAAGTCGTATCGTCCCAATGGGGCCAAGTCTCGTAATCGGCCTACTCATAAAAACGCCACTGGCTTTACCAATAAATATTTTAATGTATAGTTTAAAATTTGCAAAAGCAGCATTTTCCATGTTCGGTCGTACATTTCGAAGATGCGTTCATACTACCGCATTTTGAAAATGCCCATTTAGGTAATTTTCGAATGCTTAAGGTTCGTTCCTACATCGCAAGTGGAAGTATGCTTGCCTTTTCAGATAAACTCCATTTATTTTATAAAAGTGAGCTCGTAGGTAAAGAAACCGACTTTCTAAACAAACTTCGAAACTCTTCACCTCGAAAATTACAACTTTTAACAGGAAAATTATTTTGCATAAGTACGTTGACTTGCTTGGTGAGAAGATATCCTAATATAAACAGCGGTTCCCCAAAAGTATGCAAAATCTTTTCACTTTTTCTTCATACAAGGAAATTTTTGTTCGTACTGTATCTTCGAAGATGCTAAAGCTAATGCAGAAATAAGGTAGCATTTAGTTGCGTTTAGCTTTTAAAATTGTATAAAAAAAATGCTCAGCATGAACAGCACATTACATAGAAATCCAAATTGCTTGCTTTAAGTGCCTAAAATCGTATATGGGCAGTAAATAAATATTTTCAATTTTAGTTACATATTTTTAGGCACAGCTTTTCACACTTCATTTCGATATCTAGCGGCAGGTGACTTTCGATTCATAAATTTCGCTTGGGAACTAACAAACTTTTTTGATATCTTAATCAGTAGCAAATTAATTAGCATAAATTTATCAAAATGTAATAAATATGTCAACTTACATAAATGTTCACATACATATTTTTAGGCACACACTCACATATATGTGACTTATTGGCTACCCGAAATCACAACTAACATCTGCAATTACACCAAATCACCAAAAACCTTTCCATTAATTTGATAAGCGCATTTACTATTTTTGCATGTATCAATCACGTACCTACTTACGTGCTTACATATGTAAATATTTATACATAATAATGATTTATGCGCATACATCCATGTATAAATTTATCGCTTACTTACTTAGCATTGGGGGGGGGATTTATTTTCACTAAGTAAGTACGTGCGCTACGAATAAATGCGTATTTTATGGAAATCACAGCTAATTGGCACAAACATACACAAACAAATAAGTCGATATTATCGAAAATAAATAAATACATATGTCAAGTTGTCAATAAATGTGCATAAAATAAATTGAGCGTGTCTTTTTTAGTAACTTTCAGATTTGTTAGCATTCTGCGAACTGACATAAATATATTCGGTCTCAACTGATTGATACATTTTTTTACGAAACATTCGAATACTCGTACATGTCAATTGTCAAATTAGTGCTTTTTTGATGTTTCGAGGAACTTGTTTGCAATTCCAATAGGAAAAATCAGTACCTCATCATTTCTTTTCGATGCCCAGCAACACACGATAACAGCTTATGTTCGGTTAGTTTATACATAGGTACTCAAGCCCGATAAGGACTCCTTTGAAAATACATATGTGTATGTAGTAACACTTGTATACTGAAAAATGCCACATGAGGTTTACGAGGTTCTGTTGAGCCATCTTTTGAAAAGATCGACGACAGCTGAGCGTCAGTCTAGAGTTGAACGAGTACGAGCCAAGTGATTTGATTGCCCATTAATGGGAGATGAGCGACGAGAAACCTGCTAAGCTATCGTGTTTACATACGGACAGACGGACGGACATGACTTAATAAATTTGAATTTTCCTTCTCAACATTTTAAATGTCTGGACCAACGTGGCGTATACGTAATTTGATTAACAAAAACTAGTATCAAATAAATCAGCAATCCTCTTTAATTCTCACTACCACAAATGCCAAACAAAATTTCCAGCTGCAATTTCCTAAATTTTCCCTATTCAGCATTAGATAATCCTAATTAAGCCTTTCTTTGCCGGAAGCACTATAGAAATCTACAAAGAGTTGTTATTGCTCTTTATTAGAAAAACAATTTTTGGGTTTCAAATATATGTAATTGCGAGCTACAAGTAGTCGATTACTTGGAATTAAAGAACAACAAAACAAAAATATCTCAAAAAACTCGTAAGTTACTTAATTGAAAACAAAAATATCTAATTAAAGCAGATGGTTCCTTATAAGCTTAGCAAAATATCCCTGCAAAAATCGTTGGATTATGTGTTCCTAATTTTTGATATTGGAGTACTCCAATAGTAATCCTTTGTATACCTCATCAGACCACGTTCAGCTTTTTGAAAGTCGATCATTGCTCCTGCCTTATCGACGAAAATTACGACACTATCGCTCTGGTAGTATATACTCCAAGGAGTAACAACAAAGTACTCTGACGGTAGGTACTCCATGGAGTAGCAGAAAGAAAGCGAAGGTTGGAGTAGGTGGTCCACGCCTAGGACATCTCAATGTTAATAGGAGCACAATTTTTATTTGAAAAAGGATTATTTTTGGAGTACTCTGATGATCCAATTGGAGTACTCTTTGGATAGCAAATAGAGTACTCTCGATTTTTGCAGGGTATGTATGTACCAGAATTTGTTGACTTATAAAAGTAATTGGCACCTATTTAAATGGTGTTGGAGGTATTTAAAACCAACAAACTAATAATAAAAAATTTATAAGACTTTACATACCTGGATGTATGTACATATAAGAAGTTCGCGCATCGACACAGCTGCAACAGCAAAACTTGAAAAAGTTTCCTAAATAAAGAGAAACTTTTTTGTCTGAGAAACTTTGCCATTACAACAAAAAGTACTAACAAGTAAGGAAGTCTAAGTTCGGGTAAACCGAACATTAAATACCCAGCGATTTCTGCTAGTTTCATCAGAAATATTTCCTATACCACCATGTAACCTGATAAATTTCATCATTCAGTCGAATTTTCCCCACTTTTAAAATTTAACAGAAAATCACAATAGAATGAAAATCACAATGGAATGACCAGGTGCTATTTTAGCTATTTACCTTACCGAATTATGTCAATTTATGTGATTTTCGAAATTTTTCATATCGAAAGTGGGCGTGGTCGGGAAGCGATTTCGTCCGATTTCATCAGGTATACTCCCTATATTGCTAGTATAGTAATTAGTTTAAAAGTTACGAGCAGTGGAATTTTTAAAAATACCTCCCTTAGAAGTGGGCGGTGTCACGGCCACTTAAAAAAATTATCAAAAAATCATAGAAGATTGCCTAGAGGGTTCATTCTACCAAATTATCTTGACTTAGTTACTGAATTATGTCAATTTAGGTGATAGGTATAAAAAACGTTGTTGTTACTAAGTTTGGCCCTTTTACTTTCTCAATTCTTGACATATATCAACTTTTCTATTTGAAAGTCAATTCAATGACGTGCTACTTAATTTTAACTGAAACTGTTGGTTAAAAACTGCCAACTAGAAACGATTTCAAATGTCGTCAGACAAATAATTTGTTTTTCACTTTTGATAATTACTTGTGAGAAACGTGCCAACGCAGCCCTGTGGGGTATTTTCATAAAATTTGTTTTAAAATCAAATGTTTTCGAAAAGAAGTTGCAAGAATTAGGTAATCGAAAATGTGTTCCCGCACAGCTAGGGGCTTTCAATTATAAGCGGGAAGTGAAAAAACTTTAAAATGGTTTATGGCAGAAACGTAGAAATTAGTATGGAGATAAATGATATCAAAGTCATTCTTACAGAATAAAAGAGAAGGTACGTGGCATACCCTATACAAAGTAAACTATTCTTATCAAAGCTTTGTGGAGGATATAGGAAGTTGAAAAATGTTGACAGAGTTATTGGAAGTGGGGCCCGTGGCGCCTCAATTTTTGGTGAAAAAGTCTAGAAAAAAATATTTGCATCATGTTTTCTGAAAATATTGTTATTTTTGTAGTAGAAACATAAAAGCACTAATATTTTTTCTTGACTATTTTTCTAGTTACATACAAGTTGAGAACAATCGCTTATAAAATTAAAAAAAATTGGTGTAAATTTGATACGAACTCAATGCAAAACAAGTAAGAAAAAGGCTGTCTTCGCCTGTGCCGAAGGCTTTATACCTCATGAGTATGGGTCACTATATGAACAAACTATAAAGGAGTGAAGTTCTTACCCTGATAAATAAAGGATATATAGCCCAAACCCCGTTTATCGATTCAATCGATTGTATGAGGGCTATGAGAAAAATTAGTTTGATATTACTGTTTTTCAACATCGACATTGGACATGCAAAAAGAACAATAGTTTCATAATTCCAAGATTCTACCTGCTTAATTACAGGAGTTATAGTCCAAAATCCGTTTATCGGAACTATCGATTGTATCGGGGCTATGAGAAATACATATCAAGCGATGTAATGTTTTTTAACACCAATATTGCCCATGCAAAATAAGCCGTGGCTACAAAATTCCACAATCCCAACTATTTTATAACAAGATTTATAGCCCAAAATCCGCTTATCCGAACGATTGTAGGGGAGCTATATGTAATATCGGTCCGATCTTGCTGGTCCCGACAAATGATTTCTATATTAGAAAATTGTGACCGCCTGCAAAATTTCAGCCAAATACCTCAAAAACTGACGGACTAGTTTTCGTTCAAACGGACAGACAGACGGACAGACAGATAGACGGACATGGCTATATCAACTCAGCTCGTCATCCTGGTCATTTCGGTATGCTTATTGATGGATCCATCTCTTCTTCTTCTCATACTTACAAACATCGGACCAAAGTTATAGATAATACCATTTCATGTTCATGAAAGGTATAAATATATTTAGGGCAGAACGAAGTTTGCCAGGCCAGCCAATAAGATACACTCAGAATAAAGCATTTCCTTGAAAAAGCAAACCAGTTTTCATGTTTTCGATTTACTTAATATTACGGAAAATAACATAAGTATACATTTCATCCATAATTTAAGTTCAAGTTCCGAAAATGCAGCCATTAAAGAAATCAATTTCTCCAATATAGTCCAATATAGTCCTTGGGATAAGTTATTTTTTCCTAGAGTCAGGGAAAGTTTTTTTCGAAGTGTATGTATTAACGTTTTTAGTTTATTCAAAAGTTTGAAGTAAACTTTTAATAAACCGCGATAAGGATTTTCTATAAATCGAAAATACATATATCAGCTTAAAACTATGACTACCAGCGTTAGGTCTAACAGTTGCCTACCTTTTTGACTTCCGGTTTTCTTAATTTATTCCTTAGTGCGCAGCAGGTAAAACCTTCAAGTCAGTACAAAAGCATACCAACTCTTTGACTTTCAAACAAGGCTTTCACATATGCGGGAACATATCTATGTGTGTATGTCCTTAGGTATATAATTGTAACCGCAGCAATGCCAAATTATTTTAACAAATTGCATCCTTGTCTTAGCACAGCAGTTACCAAACGTGCCTTGCAGTCAAAGATCCAGACGTGCTCGTGCATTGGTGGAAAGCTACAAAACCGTACGATTTTTCGCTGCAAGCTGACAGTGGGGAAAAAGAGAGTCATCTTTTGTAAAATATGTTTGAAATGAGATATTGCCATCCTGGCGCGATTATGGCTTTTTTATACCCAGCGTACTAGTACTGGTACAAGGCTATTACAATTTCGTCCACATAACAGTCCTATGTAACGTATAAGTTCCATATGTATATGAAAGTTCCTAGGTTGAAAAGAGGAGATGATTAAGGCATGTCCGTCTGTCTGTCCGTGTACACGATAACTTGAGTAAAAATTGAGATATTTGCATCAAATTTGGTATACAGGCTACTTTCTGGCCAAGGTAGGTTGCTGTTGAAAAAGGGGCGAAATCCGATGACAGCCACGCCCCCTTTTTCGATTAAGGAAGTCACATAAATTGACAAATCTTGGTAGCTGAAATGGCTAAAATGATATAATTTTGTTGGTGAATCCCCCTGGTCATTCTATAATGACTTTTTGAGGAATTTTTTACAAGGCTTAAGCTATACTAGCATTTTTGGAAGTATACCTGATGAAATTGTGAGGAACCTTCGGAAATGATCACGTAGAAATACTGTCCCCCAGTAGGTTCCCACGGAAGGTTTAAGGGTCAAGGTATTTATGTCGCAGCAAACACAAATAGAATATGGTTCAAACTTGAAACAAACAACGTGTGCATTAAATAAAACTAGAGTTCGCCCAGTGGTTGAAATTCAACCACAAAACCTTATTTTATTTTCCTACCTTTTTGATATTTCTTAAATTTTCCTTTCTTTTCCATATATTTATATTTTTGGTTTCTATACATTCCTATTCATTTTGCCTTTTCCTCACTCTTTACAACATGCAATAATATAATAATATAGTTTCAATGTTGATAATTATTTATTCTTCTTAGTTCGTCTTCATACGTATTTCTATCCTTTCCTTTCCTTTACTATCATTTGCTTTTATTTCCATTCCTTTCCTCTCCTTTCATCTCAATTTATATATTTTGCTTTTCTTTCCTTTTCTATTCATCCCTCTCCGTTCTTTTCCTTTTCTTTCCTTTTCTCTTCCTCCATTTCATTTTATTACTTTTCTTTCTTTCTTTTCTGTTCTTTTCTTTTATTTTCGTTTCTTTTATTTTCTTACCTGACCTTTCTTTCTATTTCCATTACATTCCTTTTTCCTTTTATTTTCTTTTTCTTTCCTTTCCTTTCGTTTCCTTTGCTTTAGTTTCGTTTGGTTTCCCTTAGTTTCCTTTCATTTTATTCATTTTTTTTTTCATTTCATTTCATTTCTTTCTTACCTTTATTTTCTTTCACTTTTTTTCCTTAGATTTCTTTTCCTGTCATTTCGTTTTGCTTTTCTACCGTTTCCTTATTTTCTTTTTTTCCCTTCCGTAACTCCTTTAGTTTTCTTCTTTTAAATTAATTTCCTTTACTTATTTTTTCAGCTTTTCATTACCTTTCTTTCCTTTATTTTTCTTTCTTTTTATTTTCATTTATTTTCCATACCTTCTTCCTCGCTGCTTTTCTATCCTTTCTTTTTCTCTGCTTTCCTTTCTTTGTCTTTCTCTATTTGCTTCTCTTTTCCACTCCTTTACCTACATTACATTTCCTTTCTTCCCTTCTTTTTTTTCTTTTCCATTCCTTTCCTTTCCCTACCTTTATTTGATTTTTCTCTTATATTTTCCGTTCCTTACCTTAACTTACCTTTATTTTCCTTTTATCCATCCCTTTCCTTTCCCATTCTTTCCTTTATTTTATACTTTTATTTATTTCATTTTGCTTTATTTTTATTTATTTTATATTATTTCCTTTCCTTTCATTTCCAACAAATTTCTTTTTTTACTTTCAATCACTTTTCTAATTCTTATTTTACTTTTTTTCAATTTTATCAATTGCAATGAATGCAAGCAAAACAATGCAAGTGTACCTACATACACACATAACAGCGGCTTTATAAAGTGAATGCGTGTTTAGCACTTGTAGTGGTGTGACTTTCAAATCATATTATTATTATTATTTTTAATTTTTGGTTTGTTTTCGCATACCCTGCTCGGCGAGACCTATCGATACATACATTTTATATACCTTAGAATTGTGGTTATTGCAAAAAAGGGAGAAAACTGTTAAGCATGGCGCATTTATATATAATAGATTATTTTATCTTCTATTTTTTTTCTTTGTGTTTAATTTAATTTAATTTTATTTCATTTCACTGCATTCCGTTTCATTTCATTTCATGTCATTCCATTTTATTTTATTTTATTTTATTTTATTTTATTTTATATTATATTATTTTATTTTATTTTATTTTACTTTATTTTATTTTATTTTATTTTATTTTATTTTATTTTATTTTATTTTATTTTATTTTATTTTATTTTATTTTATTTTATTTTATTTTATTTTATTTTATTTATTTATTTTATTTTATTTTATTTTATTTTATTTTATCTTATTTTATTTTATTTTATTTTATTTTATTTTATTTTATTTTATTTTATCTTATTTTATTTTATTATCTTATTTTATTTTATTTTATATTATTTTATCTTATTTTATTTTAATTTATTTTATTTTGTTTTATTTTATTTTATTTTATTTTATTTTATTTTATTTTATTTTATTTTATTTTATTTTATTTTATTTTGTTTTATTTTATTTTATTTTATTTTATTTTATTTTATTTTATTTTATTTTATTTTATTTTATTTTATTTTATTTTATTTTATATTATATTATTTTATTTTATTTTATTTTACTTTATTTTATTTTATTTTATTTTATTTTATTTTATTTTATTTTATTTTATGTTACTTTATTTTGTTTTATTTTATTTTATGTTACTTTATTTTATTTTATTTTATTTTGGTTTATTTTATTTTATTTTATTTTATTTTATTTATTTTATTTTATTTTATTTTATTTTATTTTATTTTATTTTATTTTATTTTATTTTATTTTATTTTATTTTATTTCATTTTATTTTATCTTATTTTATTTTATTTTATTTTATTTTATTTTATTTTATTTTATTTTATTTTATTTTATTTTATTTTATTTTATTTTATTTTATTTTATTTTATTTTATTTTATTTTATTTTATTTTATTTTATTTTATTTTATTTTATTTTATTTTATTTTATTTTATTTTATTTTATTTTATTTTATTTTATTTTATTTTATTTTATTTTATTTTATTTTATTTTATTTTATTTTATTTTATTTTATTTTATTTTATTTTATTTTATTTTATTTTATTTTATTTTATTTTATTTTATTTTATTTTATTTTATTTTATTTTATTTTATTTTATTTTATTTTATTTTATTTTATTTTATTTTATTTTATTTTATTTTATTTTATTTTATTTTATTTTATTTTATTTTATTTTATTTTATTTTATTTTATTTTATTTTATTTTATTTTATTTTATTTTATTTTATTTTATTTTATTTTATTTTATTTTATTTTATTTTATTTTATTTTATTTTATTTTATTTTATTTTATTTTATTTTATTTTATTTTATTTTATTTTATTTTATTTGATCTTATTTTATTTTATTTTATTTTATTTTACTTTATTTTATTTTATTTTATTTTATTTTATTTTATTTTATTTGATCTTATTTTATTTTATTTTATTTTATTTTACTTTATTTTATTTTATTTTATTATTATAAGCTTTTATTTAGTTTCACCTGACGGCTGTCTGTTATCAAATCTTGCAAGCTAAATTTGATACACTTCCCGGTGTCCGATTGATCTGAAATTCTGCACCCATGTATAACCCCGATGACAATGCAATATTATAAAATAAAAATTTCGATAGGTGGCGCGTGGGACGCATTTATGGTCCGATTTAGCTGAAATTCGTAACATGTATTACTACCATGAAAAGAAATATTTTTGTAAAAAAAATTCCGCTAGGTGGGGCTGAGATAGCGGTAATAAAAACTCAAAATCGTAATTATGGACCGATTTGGCTGATATTTTACGTGTGTGTTACTTAATTAATTTCTAAATGTTAAAAAAAAATTGGACCCGCTAGGTGGCGCGTGAGTCGCTTTATTTGAGAATTACGAAGGTCTGTTTTCAGTGTCGATTAATTCGTTTTTAAACGAACTTCCCGTTGAGGTAGGATCTTGAAATTTTCATCATCGCTTAGTTTTATACCCCAATGCAATATAATAAAAAAATAATTCCGATTGGTGGCGCATGGGTAGAGATATTTTAAAAATTTAATTTACAGAGATTTTGCTTTCGATTTTGAACTAACTCCCCGTTGAGCTGGGGTTTTGAAATTTTCACCATCGATCAGGTTTTACTGACAATGCATTATACAAAAAAGAAATCTAAAATATTGCTTTATTTGCAAAAATCCAATCATCACCCAAGTTTAGTCGTTTTTCCCTATTGCCATAGAAAGAAGATTGGAATTCGCCGCGTGGTGTATTCCAAAAGTACCTTTACTTACCACGCGGCGAATTCCTTTACTCTTATGAGCATTGTCTATTGATATGCAGATGGCGCTGAAGAATGCAACATTCGGCCAATTCCTTCACTCTTTTGAGCAATTATGTATAAAAAGTTGGCTCTGCTGATTTTGAATTATTAAATTGAAGAAAAAAGGAAACAGCTGAAACGCAGTTCTAATTAATTTATTATTATAAGCTTTTATTTAGTTTCATTATTATAATTATAAGCTTTTATTTAGTTTCACCTGACGGCTGTCTGTAATCAAATCTTGCAAACTAAATTTGATACACTTCCCGGTGTCCGATTGATCTGAAATTCTGCACCCGTGTATAACCCTGATGACAATGCAATATTATAAAAAAAAATTTCGATAGGTGGCGCGTGGGTCGCTATATTTTCAAAATTCGCATTTATGGTCCGATTTAGATGAAATTCGTAACATGTATTACTACCATGAAAAGAAATATTTTTGTAAAAAAAATTCCGCTAGGTGGGGCTGAGATAGCGGTAATAAAAACTCAAAATCGTAATTATAGACCGATTTGGCTGATATTTTACGTGTGTGTTACTTGATTACTTTCTAAATGTTAAAAAAAAATTGGACCCGCTAGGTGGCGCGTGAGTCGCTTTATTTGAGAATTACGAAGGTCCGTTTTCAGTGTCGATTAATTCGTTTTTCAACGAACTTCCCGTTGAGGTAGGATCTTGAAATTTTCATCATCGTTTAGTTTTCTGCCTCCACGCAAAATAACAAAAAAATAATTCCGATAGGTGGCGCACGAGTAGAGATATTCGAAAGTTTTCATTCCAGGAAATTTTGCTTTTGATATTGTACTAACTTGCAGTTAAGATGGGATTTTGCAAATTTTCATCATCGTTCAGGCTTCGCTAAGAGTAAATAAAAAAATTAGCTTAATTTCAAAAATCCCATTTATCGTTTAGTTTAGTCTTTTTCCAATATCCCAAAAGTAACTTTATTAACCACGCGGCTTTATTGTAAAAGATTCTATGGTTTCTGTTGCTGCTAGCAGCCGATTGATGTCGCTGCGACATTATTGCCTCTTGTTGATAAACCGAACTAAAAAGTAAAAAATAAAATTAAAGAAAAAAAAACTTCTTTAAAAATAAGCTTTTATTATTGGTTTATAAAATTAACTAATAAGTAAAAAATAAATTGACTGTAAAGGAATATAACACTTTATTAGTTCATTGTAACCTTTAAAGATAATTTGGCTTCTTCGTCTGCCACAAAATAATTCCATATTGTACATAATTATATATTTCTAACATTAAAACTTTACACCTAAATTATTAAATCTTCCAGTATATGTCACATTCCTAATTTTATTAATAATAAAAGCGTATTAAATTTTGATGGTATAATAAAGAACATTCAGGACCTTCTTTTCTTGCGCATTTATATATAAAGATAAGTTTTGTTCCTCAAAACCTATTACTTGGAAGGTTTTTTCTCAATGAAAGTTTTGCACTTAATTTAACCTTTTCGAGCACTGCTGGCATAGACGCTGTCGAACTGTGGCCGTGAAATAAGACATACGCACTTTGCGGTACTTTAAGTATGTAAGGTTTGGTAGTACGGTGGCGTGGGAGTGCTACAAGAGCACACCTGCTGATTGAAGTCTAAGTGTTGTCACCCCAAGACACAGCCTGAACGAAACGTATTTGGAAAGATTAGAAGGAGGCATTCGCAATTGCAAGTACCGAAGAAGATTTAATGATGAACTCATGACATATACGTATACAATATCTTAACGAATTAAAACACATAAGTTGGTTTGGCCACTTTTGGTAGCACTCAGCGCTTGGAATGCGCTCAAGTAGTCGGAGACCCTAAATATCCTGCCAGCTTTGTGTTCCTAACAGAAAACCTCCTTGAAACTCTTTACCCATCCTTGATACATCCGTCAACAGGTTTCTGACGCTTGGTGAGTTATACGCTCCCTCTTTCTCGAGGGCTTATGAGCGGTAGAGTTGCCAGCCAATGCAGACATCTGGGTAGAAGCTGGCAAGAAGGTTGGAGTGTCCACAGTGTGCAAGGTTGCAGGTTGCCATCCTGCCCCAGATTGGCTAAGATCCCTAGGGTGAAAAAATAAGGTATTTTTCACGCAAGTAAAAGGGAAACTTATACAATGTTTAAAAAGTGTGAAAAAAGTTGTTCAATAAAAGGTTTAAAAATTGTTCTTTCAATAAAGGATTTTTTGTCCTCCTTTTACTGTAAAAGTTTCCTTTTTCACTTGCATGAAAAATACGTTCCCTTTTAGTCCTAGCATTTTTATATATTAAGCTGACACCTCAGAACTACAAAATATATTCCTATTTTTAAACACTGCGTGAAATGAATTAATCTCATGTCGTTTACAAATGTTCTCATGATCCTAATTGTAATATAAATTCATCACAATTCATAATGCATACTGAAGTATAAAAACCGCATATAATCTGACCACTCAAAATGCTTCAGTTGCTTTGGCTCCAATCCAGTCTGGCATGTTCTTATCACCGACTGAGGGCTTGTTGTCGACAAAATACATTAGAAATACATATTTTTTGTTCATATATGTGTTTGTATAAAAGTTAAGTGATGATAAAAATGTGAAGGAATATACACACACATACCTCTGTATTATAAGAATTTCATATCTGTCAATTCGCCGAAGTGTTTATCTAAATATGCACTTAAGTAGGATTTTTACCCGGCTTCTAGTGTTGACATTTATTTATGGATTTTTAGTATAAAGTAAAAAAGGCCAGCATTGCAAACATTTAACAAATATTTGCCAACATACTCGAAGGATAGATAATACATACAATGTAAAATAGCTAAAATACATGTGCTCATTAAAAATAGTACAACGGTTGGCAAGGAGAAGTGGTGTTATTAAAGGAAAATTTTAATCAAACTACATAAACCGCAAGTGTTGCTATGGGAGTGAGTTGCATGTGGAATCCAATATATATCTATATCTACTATCTATTAGTGTCCGACCGAAACTGGAATTTTAGGCCGAAGCCAAACCGTAGCCGAATATTCGGCATAATCCTATATTCCAATAACCAAAAAACCTTTCAAAAATAAATACATATAGGGCACTCACAGTCATCTGCTAAACTTAAAACGTTTTAAGTTTGCATCATTACCATTTGACGACTGTGAGCACCCCCTTTTATCTCCTGCATGGCCTTTGTTATTTCACGTCTGAAATCTGAAAATATTTATGTATAAACATATTTAAATTATTTAATTAAATTCCAAATATGAAAAAAACTTACTTTTTTCCTTTCAATTTATTTATTCATGACAAATTTTTGTTTGAAAACAAAGCAAAATGACAATTTTCAATTTTTCACAAATTTAAACATAGGAACAAGCGCGGCAATATTGCCACAAAGTGGTATCTTCTATTTGCAGGCAAAACAAAAACAAAATATTTGACACCTGGTAAACTGTCAAAACATTGCCAGCTGGCAATATTAGCATGGCTGGTAATATGGGACTGTGAGTACCCTAATAGTTGTAAACCAAAATAAAAAAATTTACCCCCATATTCATAAAAAATTAAAATAAAACTTTATAAAATGACATTTCCATACAAATTTTGAATTATAAGAGCTCAATAAACCTTTTATATTTTTTATGAATAAGGGGGTCAGTCTTTGTGTTAATAGCATTTTAAAAATGTATAAAAATGTATCTATACAATGTATATATGTATATAATAACTATTCAAACTTTAAATTTTGTGCACAGAGGGAAATCTATGGATGGAACATCCATAATTATTGATATCACATTAAATAAAAATTGATATTTCTGTCCCATCAATGAATATGGATGTTTCATCAATGCTTTTTTGATAAATCACTATTGAAATGGTATCCATATAAACTATTGATAAATTCTAAATAGTTTAAAAAAACAAAATTTTATATAATTTGACATCTGGTTTCAGTGAGACTCGAACCATGCTCCTTTATACAATTTTTAGAAAAATGTTCAATCATAAGAAATTCAAAAAATTTTGAATTTAAAAAAACCGCTCCAACAAGTTGTAATATTGTTCGAAAATCCATAGTAAAAATTGTTGAACTATTATGATTATGCGTCCCAGAAAAATTTACATTTCGTCCATATATATTAATACGCTGTCTCTACCATTATTACTATGTAGTAAATATGGATATGGATATACCGACAATAGAAATTCATATCACGACCATAGATATTGACATGCCGTTCAAATATATTAGTATTCTATCCATAAATATAAAAAATAGTACATCATATCGAAATGGTTGACATGTCATTTTACTTTTTATTGGGAGCAAATAATATTTGATAACTCGCTCATTCTGAATGAATATTGCATCAAACTCGGCGCTATCAATAGTGATATTGTCACAACATTCAATGCATTTCTCTCTTTTGTATTTTTAAGGTAAAAACTCAAAGGCTTCCTCCTATCGTATAACAGTTTCAAGTACATGAATGGGCATGTCTCTTCATGCTCAACCGAAATCTACAATGATTGAAAAAAGTTTGAGTGAATCCTATATAAATTACAATTTAATCATTACTTTTGAGTTTTTTTTTTTTGATTAAGCGTAATGATCACTTTTTGAGTTTTATTTTTTTGATCAAACGTAAAGCTTATTTCTTGAGTTTTATTTTTTTTTGAGAGAAAATAAAACTTATTCTTGAGTTTTATATTTTTGCTCGACAGTAAACGTTATTCTTTGAGCGATATTTTATCGTTCAAGGATAAAAATTAAGTTCCGAGTTTTAAGTTTTTTTACGGATCAAAAAACTCAAAAGGCCGCTGTGCCTTGTTGGCAAGTATTTGGTCATTATTATTGGTTGGTATAATCTCGTTAACATATGTACTCAATTGAAGCATCATCGCGAATAACGTTCTAAGTTACATTTTTTTCAAAACCGGTTTTATTGCATATAACATTTTGTATTGCTCTCTTGCATTGTCCAGATAAGAAATTTTCTAAAACTTGACAAACCAAAACTGTAAAAATGCATTTAAAAATAGTAGGTTAATTTAAAGTGACATACATTATTTTGCATAGAAGCGTCGAAAGTGATTCGTACCTGCACTGGAAGATCATAGGGAAGGTGTAAAACTGATAATATGAAAAATATAAAAGAAAAAGTTAAGGAGACAGATGACAGAAATAAATTTAAAAAATATGACTTTAGCGTTTTTTGCTCTCCTAATTAAAAGTTATCCAATAAAAAGTCACTTTTTGGTTTTTAATATAAGTTTTATTTATTAACTTATTCAACTGTGTATTTATATCACTTTAATTTTCATAAGGAAAAACACTTATAATTTTTTTAAGTTTTTTCCGTCCTGACTCTATGTCGGTCATATTAAGACTAATTAATACTAATCAATACTCTACTGCTTAAACTAATATGCCGCGTCGAATATCATTTGCCTGGCCGTTGTGTTTGTTGTCGTATCATAACCTGATCTTGTGTTGTTGGGATGCATTGCAAAGCAAATGCCTATTGTGAAATTGTTGTTGCAATGCCTGGCCAACGCAAGTCGATTACAAAGTTGTTGGTATTCGATTCATAAAAATTCCCCTGCATTGCCTGACTTATTCGGACACATTAAGCACTCCATTGCTAACCCAAGCCCATAATGAAATTGTTGTTGCCGTAGAGGGATTTGGGATGTTGCCAAGCGCGCGATGATATTATTTGCGCTTTGCTATTTGGGTACCGTAAAGGGGCTTTGTGTTTTGCTCTTTTTTTTATGCCAGCGCGTGTTGCTGCTAGGCAGGTGGTAGGGCTTTGCATTGCGTGCAATAGTTGCTAAGCAGAGAAGGCATGTATGCCGAAAACAAGATCACAGGTATGGAAGCTGATTGGTCTTATTGTTGCCATGTGACATATTTTTTGTAGGCAGGCATGATATTATAACTTACATAAATAGTCAGTACCTGGGTGACCGAGCTTGCTCGGTGCTATCAATTTAGCGCTAACTTTACTTACCAAACTTGTGAGGATGTGTTACACTGTCCTTTATATGTGGGCAAATTATTAAAATTTTGTAATTTTCGTAGCCGTAATGGACTTTTTGCGGACAACCCTACTTGAAAATATTTTAGTTGGTATGTCAGCAAAAATACCTTTCATTTGATACCCATATTGGCATATCTAGCTCCATAAATAAAAAAATTAAATAGGTGGCAACCCTGTAATACAAATATACTGCGATAAGGTGACAACCCTAGATGGCAACTGTACTTAGAAATATTTTAGTTGATATGTCGCCGGAAATACCTCTAATTTGATACCGATATTCGCATATTTTACTCAATATTAAAAAAAAAGAAATGAGATAGGTTGCCACCCTTAAAAGCCCTCCAAGTGGCAACACCTAAGTGGATAGTCTTAGAATCAGGCATGCTATCACTGTGCCAAATTTCATCCAAATCGGTCAAGCGGTTCTCGAGATAGTACCGGATATAGAAATATAGTGCGGGCAACCCTAGGTGACAAACCTACTTGGAAGTATTTTAGTTGATATGTCGCCGAAAATACCTATTATATGATACCCATATTGTCATATCTTGCTCCATAATTAAAGAAATGGGATAGGTGGCAACCCTGTAAACTACTCGAAATGTCAACCCTAAAGTAGATAGCCTTGGAATCCTTCATACTGTCACCATA
The DNA here is from genome assembly GCA_964058755.1 of Campiglossa producta. Classification (NCBI taxonomy): domain Eukaryota; kingdom Metazoa; phylum Arthropoda; class Insecta; order Diptera; family Tephritidae; genus Campiglossa; species Campiglossa producta. Next base: position 28,707,371 of record CAXKVI010000004.1, read on the forward strand.
CCAAATTTCATCCAAATCGGTCAACCGGTTCTCGAGATCGTACTGCGGTAAGGTGGCAACCCTAGGTCGCAACCCTACTTGAAAATACTTAAGTTGGTATCTCGCCGAAAGTACCTTTCATTTGATACCCATATTGGCATATCTTGCTCCATAATTAAAAAAAAATGGGATAGGCGGCAACCCTGTAAACCGCCTCAAGTGGCAACCCTAAAGTGCATAGTCTTAAAATCGATCATACTATCACCATTCCAAATTTTAACCAATTCGGTCAAGCGATTCTCGAGATAGTAACGGATATACAAATATATTGTGGTAAGGTGGCAACCCTAGGTGGCAACCCTACTTGAAAATATTTTATTTGGTATCTCGCCGAAAATATCTTTCATATGATACCCATATTGGCATATCTTGCTCCATAATTAAAAAAAAGGGTTAGGTGGCAACCCTGTAAACCGCCCCAAGTGGCAACCCTAAAGTGGGTAGTCTTAAAATCGATCATACTATCACCATGCCAAATTTCAGCCAATTCGGTCAAGCGATTCTCGAGATAGTACCGGATATACAAATATATTGTGGTAAGGTGGCAACCCTAGGTGGCAACTCTACTTGAAAATATTTTAGTTGGTATCTCGCCGAAAATACCTTTCATATGATACCCATATTGGCATATCTTGCTCCATAATAAAAAAAAATGGGGTAGGTGGCAACCCTGTAAATCGCCCCAAGTGGCAACCCTAAAGTGGGTAGTCTTAGAATCCATCATACTATCTTTGTGCCAAATTTCATCCCAATCGGTCAAGTGGTTCTCGAGATAGTCCGAACATACAAATATACAAATATACAAGATTAACTCGTTTAAAGATATTAGATGTACGTAGTAAAGGGACATGAAACAAATATTGCCTACCATGAAAAATGCTAATTTCAGTAAGAATTACCTGTTTCACAAATTTCGCTATTTTGTTATTCAAGTATGTGTAAAAATACAATACAAGTACTGCTTATTAAGGCTTACGACTTTGTGGATAATTCAGGAAAATTCGGACAATTTTCATCAAAAATTAAAATTTTATACTCAATTTTTTAGATTTTTTTCGAGTATGTAGTTTTGTAGCTGTTGTTGTTGTTATTAACAATGCATTTCCCTGCCTAGAGGGTATGATTATACCGAAGATCTTCATCAAGCTCTTCTAACGGGAGTCCAAGGAAACGCGCAGTTTCATCAGGGTTGGACCAGAGGGACAGAGGGGCTAGAAGAGTAGGTTCAATTGGACAATTGAAGAGATGTAGGGTATCAGGGGTCCTACCACATGCAGGGCATGTGTTTGAAATTGTATCATTTAGTCTGGACAAGTAAGAGTTTAACCTGACACTGTATCCAGAACGAAGCTGTGCCATGGTCAGTCTTGTCTCCCTTGGTAAGGTGCGTTCTTCTTCAGCAATATCGGGTGGAAGACTGTTTAGAACGGGGTTCACAGGTCGAGATCTGACAAAAGTGTCAACGGACTTGGTGTGGATGGCGGTTAGAGCCCGCTTATGATTCCGCAGATCAAACGGCAAAGTAATATGATGCCGGAGCTCGTCATAATGCTTACGGAGATGACTCCTTATGTCTCTCGGGGCGGATCTGTGTCCAAAAGATGTCAGTTTGGATGTCCCGGCTTGTGGCAGTTCAGAAGGAATTGCCTGCTGAGCATTTCCGCGTGCTCTCTTACATTGAGCAGTTTTGCCTCTTGATGGAGGTGAGACTCAGGAGGCATGAGTAGACATCTGGTAGCAGTTCTGATAGGTGTATTTTTGCAGACTTGTAACTTCGCCCAGTTGATGTTACGCACGTTAGGCGACCATATGGGTTCAGCATAGTGAAATACTGGTCGGCTAATGGCCTTATATGTAGTCAGCAACGTTTCCTTGTCTTTTCCCCAAGTACTGCCGGCAAGTGACTTGAGGATCTTGTTGCGACCTCGTACCTTTGAGACCATTGCAGACACATGACCAGCAAATGAGAAAGTATTATCCAATGTTACCCCCAGTAACTTTGGGTGGCTGACAGTTGGTAGCTTATTGCCATCAACTTAAATGTCTAATTAGTTTCTCACTTGGTGCGTCCATGTCGTAAAGAGTGTCACCGTAGATTTAGTCGGTGATATCGTCAGATCTCGCTCTGTGAAAAGGGTAACTAGTGGACGATTTGGACTGTGAACCAACGTACATATCAGTGTTGCCGGTGAAAAATTTCAAAAAGGGTCCAAAAAAAGGGTGGTTGTAATTAGTTTAATAATAATGATAATCGCATAATGTGAAAGATTTTAAACTTAAAAACCTCCACTTTAAGGATATGTTTTTGCAAAAGGTTTCAAATAATAAGAAAACTCTCTTTAAAAAAAATTCCATTTTTTTCCGCAAAAAAATTATGGGAAAGGGCGAAAAAGCGACCGCTAAGGGACGGCCAAAATTGCCTAAGCGGTTAAAGGCTATTTTAAGTAGGTAAGGGGTAAGTTACAGAGCTAACTTTTTGCGAGGCTTATTTTTTCATCATTTACTAACTTTGTAGGTGGTAAGACCCAAAAAACTAAAACATTTTTATTTGAATCACCCCAATGTATACATACATACATATGACGGAGTTGTCACATTATACAGCGTTACCAGAAGTAAGACTTCAGTTAGGAAAGATATTTGGAAATCGGCAAGAGTTCCCGATATACATAAGAGTAAAAAACGGAACAAGGAGATTTTTTTGGGTTTCAACAATAAAACGACAAAAATGAAGTTTGAAAGTGAAAAGGGGTCAAAAAGGGTCACGAATTTAAAAAAAAAGAGTCAAAAATGGTACTTTTTTTGAAGAAGTAGGGTCCGGGGTCCTGGCTCTAAAAAAGGGTCAAATTGACCCTTTAGGGTCCCCAACTGCAGGACTGGTACATATAGTGTACTAATTTCATGTCCCTTTACAACGTACATGCCAATTTATGTATATTAAATCGTCTCGGGCTTACAGGCAAAAAAAAAAAGTCAGCCGTACATTAAAAAAAATTTTTTTTTTTTTTGTGGCAACCAATTACATTTTTCTTCAAATCTTTGGCATTTGTTGTCGGATTTTAAAGTTTGACGCATCAATTTTTTCGTCTCCAAGAGGAGGTTTTCTCTCCAGAAAGTTCATTGAGCTCATGCGTTTCGTTGTGGTACCACACTTTAAAATCCGACAAAAAAATGCCGAAGATATGAAGAAAAATGCAATTGGGCGACATCTAGGGTTGCTAGAAAAAAATATATTTTTTTTAAAATGATTTTCAAAAACACTTCATATGAGGGGAGGCACGTCCGACGTTTTTTTGGTGATACGCTCTAATGTACATATATGTATATACGTATGTGGCTTAAACTATGTTTAAATAATTGAGTACATATGTTGACGACATTATGCCAACCAATAATTATGACCAAATGAAGACATGCATGGATGAAGGGGGTATGTCAATATAACAATTTAGTTATTGTTATTATTAGTCATAATATTTACGAACTTTTGAAAATTTTGTGGACTTTTGACCAGTTGAAAAATGCTACATACAATACCAACTACGATGATTGCAATTGCGATCTTGTTGAAGGATCTTGTCAAACCGCCTTGTATTGTTGCTTAGAAATTTTTCATCACCTTTACTGGTCATCGAAGCAAGGAGAGGAGATTAGGAATTTCTAAACCGCAGTGTTTAACCATTACACCAAACACTGCTTAGTGCGCCTGCAGGCAAATTGCATCTATATCTTCGCCTATTTTTTGTTGTTATTTTTATTTGTTGCAATTTTCTCTATATTTCTATCAACGTCAATTTACGATAAGTTTACAAGAACTAAAAAATAATTACCCAATTCACAACGTCTACTATTTCGTGCTATTTGTCTATTTTTCAAAAAATTTATATTGGAAAACCATGGAAATATACAACGATAGACAAGATACGAGACTCTTGTGAATTGCCAAAATATTTCTTTTAATAAGACCCACATTTTGAGCAATATCTCCGAATCGAAGACTACAATACTGTTTGAGATATCGAAATAAAGGGAACCACCAAATAAATCCCAAATGAAATAAGTCCCAAAAAAAAAAAAATTAAATAAGTCCCAAATATTTTCCATACAAATTGGAACTTATTTCATAATGAAATAACTCCCAACGGGATTTCGCCGAATTCCAGTAAATCGGTAGAGCTAGCGAAAGATGTGATACCGGATTTTCTAAATTCTTACATGCCAAAGAAGTTAAAAGTTAACCCTTTCAAGCGCCAGAGATCGGACCTGGAGTTAAATCCCCCTCCCAAGCGGCATCAGAATACCCCTGGAGCGGGCAAACTAAGCTTTGCTGAGGTAACCAAGGACAGGATCCTTATAGGCGTCCTTGACCGAGGCAATGACCGTCTGGCCATCCCCAAGGACCGGTGGCGTTACGTGCGAAATGAACTCGGCAACATTCTTCTCAACGTTGCTCCGGAGTTTCCGGGTAGTTCGGCGCGAGTAACGGATGCGGGTTGGCACCAGGGTCAGATTAAATTACTCGCATGCGAGGATGCAAAAACCGTAGCGCTGTACAAGGCAGCAGCTGCTAAACTGGGTGAAGTCTACAAGGGCGCAAAGATAGAGGTCGTCGACTGGAAGGACATTCCAGCTCGTCCAAGGGCAAGGGCGTGGATTCCGGCCATCCCTGACGAACCCGAGAGAATTCTCGGGATGCTACGGCTAATGAATCCGTCCCTCCCAACGCATGACTGGAGTGTCAATCTGGTGGGGGATGCGGTAGGGCCCGACAGACAGGTGGTGTTCACCATGAACAAAGAGTCAATCGAGCCCCTCAAAAGGTGCAATGGCCTAGTAGACTACAGCGTAGGCCTGCTCGTTATCCACGTATATCGTGGTGATGCTCAGCGCGCTGCCTTCTCGGCTGCTCCGGGGGAACGGGAAAACGAATTACCAGAAGAGGAAGCGGAGGATTCCGATGCCGAAAGCATGTTATCCGCCACGTCCCTTGGCGATAGTGCTGTGGACAACTCGGAGATGGAGGACAGCCTACAGGACGAGGAAGTCCTCGACGTCACGGTGGTAGCAGCCAACGCTGAGCGATTAACATCTAACGCTACAGGCAGCAGGACTCCTGCAACGCCATTTCGGGCAGTTAATCGGAACAACTCGTCGTTGTCAGGCAACCTCCGGGATGGGGCAAACCTCGACGATATGGGGACGGCAGGGAAGTCTGTGCGCTCTCATGTTGGTGGTGCTTCAGATTAATCTGCACAAATCTAAAGTGGCTTCGGCTGCTTTAAGTAGTCGTCTGTCCAAAGGCGACGTGGATGTGGTCCTCATCCAAGAACCCTGGGTCAATAGCTCGAGAATCTGCGGATTGGGGACTAAGGGCTTCAAGCGCATTCGAGCCAGCGAGGAGAGCAAAGTCAGAACGTGTATTTTGGTCTAGTCTGAGTTGAACCCCTTTCTCCTACCTAATTACACCAATGGTGATTTTACCGCTATCAGTCTAACGGTCGACACCACCCGCCTGACGGTGGAGTCGGTCTATATGCCCTACGACGCCGAAGAACCCCCACCACAAACGGAGGTGAAAGACTTGGTGTCAAATTTCTGCACGGGTAATCTTATTATTGGAGCGAACGCTAATGCTAACCATGTCCAATGGGGGAGCTCCGATATCAATGCCAGGGGCGAGTCTCTGTTTGATTACCTCTTAACAACCAACCTGGTAATTTGCAACGTGGGTAATGAGCCTACTTTTATCACTAAGACCCGCAGGGAGGTCATAGACCTCACTATCTGTAGTGAAGGCGCTTATGAGTGGGTCAGAAAATGGCGGGTTCTGGAAGAACATTCATTCTCCGACCACCGTTACATAGAAATGGTTCTAGACTTTATTGTAGAACAACCAATCATGAAGCGCAATCCACGTAACACTAATTGGCAGTTACACAATGAAATATTAGACAGAGACCTGCCAGTACTGCCCTCACAAGCCCCCTCATCAGTAGAGAAGAACAGAATTGGAAGGAGAATGTTCTTCAGCGCCAGAAGAAAGCTTGCATCGCTCTTTACACATGCAAAAGAGCCATTGGCAAAAAATGGGGGCTCAGCCCTAGAGTATGCAGTTGGATCTACACGGCCATCATTCGCCCAATCATGCTGTATGGAGTCGTCGTATGGTGGCCTGCGCTGAGCAAGGCAACATACCTGAATCTGTTGCGGAAAGTCCATAGATCCAATATGATTTGTATAAGCGGCGCGCTAAGGACAACGCCCAACGAAGCCTTCCAGGTCATTCTGGGCATTTTGCCCTTGATCTGGAAGGGTTTCGGTCAGCGGCGGCATCAGCTCTGCGCCTAAGAGAAACCTCCAGTTGGGGTGCGGGTACTATTGGACACTCCAGTATTCTGGAAGCTTACAGCTTTCTCCCTCTAAGCACAGATCGTTGTGCGACCACTACAGTCGGGGATAGCTGTTTCAAAATAAACATTCCCAGCAGAGAAGACTGGGAGAGGACGGATTGGTGTCCCGAAACAAATGGTGGCACTTCCATATCAAGGGATTTGGACCTTGAGCTCTCCTTCAGACTACCTGATCATTGTAGCGTCTTCCAGGCGGAAGTCTCGGCAATCCTGGACGCGGCCTGGTTAAGCAAACGTGTTATCGGAGAAGATATCGCTATTTTCAGCGATAGCCAAGCGGTAATCAAGTCCCTTGGCTCACACACGTTCAACTCTGAACTGACGCTCAGCTGTCGTCGATCTCTTCAGGAGATGGCCCAACAGAACCGCGTAAACCTCATATGGGTCCCGGGACATAGGGACATTGAGGGAAACTGTAAGGCAGACGAGCTTGTCAGGCAGGGCACGACCAAGCAGGTTCTTCTGGATAAAGAGCGCTTAGGTATGCCGTTTGCCACATGCAAACTAATGCTGAAGGAGCACACACTCCGTCAAGCCAACAAAAGATGGCTGCAATCCCCAGGGTGTCGGATATCGAAACAAACCTGGCCAAAATGGGATCTTAAAAGGTCTAGACGCATTTATGCCCTAACTAGGAGGGAAATCTGCATATTGATAGGGGTATTAACCGGTCACTACCTCATTGGTAGGCATGCAGAAAGGCTAGCTGTGCCCTACCGACGATGCTGCAGGAGTTGCAAAGATGATGAGGAGAAGGAAACAGTGGAGCACCTCATCTGCAACTGTCCGGCTTTAAGCGGCGCGAGAACGCGCTTTTTGGGAGTTCCGTTCCTGGATAGCCTAAGCCAGATCGCGGAACTGGACATAAAGGACTTGATGGGCTTCATAAAGTCATCTAAGTGGTTCGAGGAGGAATAACGGTGTCGGTTTAGGAGTGTCAGTCCCGGGATTCTACTATGTGAAAATCCCAACAACTCAGGGATTTTCCATATGGCTGGGTCCCGCGACTGACTTTCCTTGTGTTGGTGGTATCACAACGTGCCTTTCAAAACTGGCCTAAGTGTGCCTCTGCGACAGCCACTTGAACCTAACCTAACCTATGTTCCAAAAAAGATATTGATCGATGACACATTTTCAATTTTACCGCTGGGGTGTTTTAAACAGTTGATTTTGATCGCCAAAAGGTAGAAAAGGACTGGTCCAAATATTGGCAGGCAGGAAAAAAAAGTTGGAGGGGGAAGTGAATAAATAAGCACTTGAATTGGGAGTTATTTCATTTTTCTTGGGACTTATTTCATTTGGGAGTTATTTCATTTTTTTGGAAACTGGGGCCTCATTATGAAATAAATACCAAATATTGGGACTTATTTCATTTCCTTCTTTGGGAGTTGTTTCATTTCTAAAAGTTGGGACTTTTTAATTTTTTGGTGGGATTTATTTCATTGGGACTTATTTCATGGGACTTATTTAATTTGGGATTTATTTCGTGGTACCGAAATAAAGTCTAATATCCTCTAGGTATATGTATGTATATCAACGAAACAAAAAATAAAAAATGAACACTTTGGTTCATACATAATTGGTCGCTACCTCCCGAAAAGAAAGTCAGTTATTGATTATGTCAATAAAACCAATTTTTGAAAAAAAAAACATTTTTGTCTTATTGCCACGCCTACTTTTCGGTAAGTTTGACGTTAAATCTTAGAACCAAGTACATACATATAGATATACAGCTCGTTTTCTCTCGGACTTATGATTTCTTACTTTCTATTTAAAAATTATTAAATTTAATACGTTCAGTTCTTTAGCTATTTTTCCTCTTTCAACTGTATAAGAAATATCCATAATGAAGCAAAATGAGGTTAATGTGTGGCCATATTGTTTAGCATTTGTTCACACATACTTAAATGTGCTCTGAAAGTTGGAACTGTACTTATATTACATATTGCTTAATGATATTTGCACGGCTTAAAAATTAACCTAAATTTTATACCCGTATAAAGTTTAATCAATTTTTCAAACTTTTTTGTACAATATTTCAAACCGTCCAAATACCTACAAAGATTTTCAATTTCTTTTGGTTTCGATTTAAAATCTAAATGAAAAAGCAGTCTAAATTTTTATTTTTGGTTTGTTTGAATGTAATTGAATTTTGCCCACAAAAACTTCATGTGCGTTATAGCTCAGCGATAGAGCAGCCGGCTGTGACTCCTAAGCGTTTTCGTTCGAATCCTGCCAAGTGCCACATTTTTTAAATTTTATTTTATTCTTAAAATTTTTCGGTTTAAAATTAAAATTTTTGGTTTGAAAATTAAAATTTTTCAGTTTAAAATTAAAACTTTTTGGTTTGAAAATTTAAACTTTTCGGTCTAAAATTTAAACTTTTGGGTTTGAAAATTCAAATTTATTTTTGAAAGCTTATTCAAGATTGAATTTTGCCAACAACATTTATGTGTGCGATGTAGCCCAGTGGTAAAGCAGGCGGGCATGATGCGGGGAGTCTTGGTTCGAGTTCCCGCCAACGGACAAACAATTTATTTTATCTTTAAAGAATTGTTAAAATATTTCTGGTTTATAATTGAAACCCGATTCATTTAGCCAATTTTCATGAAAACTGGTCTAGATTGAATTTGAATCCAAATTTGGTTTGGTCATATATGTAGTCCAAAAAAGTTTAAAATTTAGGTTCAAATTTTTAACCGTGTGTGCATATCTAAGTAACATTCACTACATTAACAGTGCGATATTGTTTTTTTCCTTTTTGTATTGCCAATAGAGTGGTCCTTAAGTGTATGGAAGGTGCGTCTCAGACTTTGTTTGAAGAAAGCTCAATTTAATTTTTTTTACAATAACCCTACAATCTATTTAAAGGTCGGTTCAAGAACGGAGATAGGGCGTTTTGGAATCAATTTCTGAAATAGAGCGTTTTTGAGCCAAATTCTGAAATAAAGGGGTGTACAAAACAATTCTTACACAGGGCGTTTTTGAAAAATTTCCTCAATAAGTTCACAGCTTTTTCATTGGAACCACCAACTTAACTTTCATACACATTTTATATTTTTCACAACAATGTTAGAATAAATTAATAACCGTTAAATTAATGATTCTCTTGGTAGGTGGGTAAGTTCAAATGTACTAACACTCAGGGATGCTAAGAGGCATTAAAATATTAATCCTTAACAGAGGAAGCACACAAGCTTACGCGTTCATTACTCATCATATCAATTTAATTTTACAAAAATTCGTAATTTGTTGAAGCTGAGAAACTACAAACAAACAAAAAACAAAGGCTAAATGAAAATGTAACCAATTCATCAAGCAAGAAAACAATTATTCCACTGGATTATATTTTTTTTAAGGTCTCACCCCCTTAAAAGTTGAAGAAAAACTTAACCCTTAGAGGTGTGTTTTTTTTATTGTGGCCATTATAATTTTTTAAGTGAACTTTCTAATAAATTTTGAAGTTTGTTTCAAGGTGGAGCTTTGAATATATATATACTCGAACTTTTTTGGTGGGAGTAGTATTGATATCGCATAACTACTAATTCCCAGGTGCCTGCCATGAACGTTTTTAGAGATATTCAGCCTTAAAAATTAAGAAGGCATAGAAGGCCACGCTTTATTCCCATAGCTTCCATATTTTTGCCAGCATGGTATGAATGTCGTTCACCTTCATACCAATTTTAGTGGTTCACCTTAACTCCACATAGATATTCAGCCTCAAAAATTAAGATGATTAATTGAATTGAATTGAATTGTATTGATATTGTTTATATCAGTACCAATTTTCAGGACAATGCCATGCACGCTTTTGAACGATAGTTTTAGTAAAGACAATTTGGTCAATATCTCGGCAACATCCAGAGTCACATGTGGGCCACTTAGGTCAATAACTCGGAACCGGGTTCGCATATGGAACTAAAAACCACACCCTGTTAAAACTCTCATCAACACCTTTCCTTTAGTACCCATATCGTACAAACAATCTCTAGGGCCATACTTGGTCTACATTTTGGCCGATATTTGGGAAACGGGCTGTTGTTGTTGTTGTTGTTGTTAACAATGCATTGCCTTGCCTAGAGTGTATGATCATTTCGAAGATCTTCATCAAGCTCTTCTAACGGGAGTCCAAGGAAACGTGCAGTTTCAACAGGGTTGGTCCAGAGGGACAGAGGGGTTAGAAGAGTAGGTTCAATTCAACAGTTGAAGAGATGTAGAGTATCATGGGGGGTCCTACCACATGCAGGGCATGTGTTTGAAATTTTATCATTCAGTCAGGATAAGTAGAAATTTAACCTCACACTGTATCCAGACCTAAGCTGCGCCATGGTGACTCTTGTCTCCCTTGGTAAGGTGTGTTCTTCTTCAACAATATCCGGTGGAAGACTGTTTAGAACGGGATTCACAGGTAGAGATCTGGCAAAAGTGTCTACCGGCTCGGTGTGGATGTCGGTTAGATTCCGCAGATCAAACGGCAAGGTGATATGATGCCGGATCTCGTCATAATGCGGATCTGTGTCCAAAAGATGACGGTTTGGATGTGCTATCTTGTGGCAGTTCAGAAGGAGTTGCCTGCTAAGCATTTCCGCGTGCTCTTTTACATTGAGCATTTTTGCCTCCTGATGGAGGTGGGACTCGGAAGACATAAGGAGACATCCCGTAGCAGTTCTGATAGCGGTATTTTGGCAGTCTTGAACCTTCGTCCAGTTGGTGTTATGCACATTAGGCGACCATATGGGTGCGGCATAGTCAAAACTGGTCGGCCAATGGCCTTATATGTAGTCAGCAACGTTTCTTTGTCTTTTCCCCAAGCACTGCCGGCAAGTGTCTTGAGGATGTTATTGCGACCTCGTACCTTTGAGACCATTGCAGACATATGACCAGCAAATGAGAAAGTATTATCCAGTGTCACCCCTAATAACTTTGGATGGGTGACAGTTGGTAGCTTAGTGCCATCAACGAAAATGTCTAACTCATTTCTCATCTGGTGCGTCCATGTCGTGAAAAGCGTCGCTGTGGATTTAGTCGGAGATATCGTCAGATCTCGCTCAATGAAAAACCTGGAAAGGTCGCAGAGGTAACTGTTGATTTTCCCGGGGGCCCTTCCCCGTCGCCATTATTGTACAGTCGTCGGCATATGAAACGACGGTGACGCCCTCTGGTGGGGGGGCATCTTCGATAGAAAGAAGTTAAACAGTGTCGGGGATAGGACACCACCCTGTGGCACCCCCTGTCTAATACGTCTAGGTTTTGATGTTGCGTTTCTAAAGTTGACCGACGCCTGCCGTCCATTCATTTTAATCCATCATGTAACTGTTAGTCAAAAAGATCTTGTATGAGAGTGGCATGATTGACTGTGTCAAAAGCTTTTGACAAGTCAAGTGCCACTAACACAGTCCTGTGATTTGGTTGGTTTTGATTTAGGCCGCTATTTATCTTCGTTCTAATGCCATTGAGTGCGGTGGTAGTGCTATGCAGCTTACGGAAGCCATGTTGATGACTAGTCAGGTGCAGATTTGCAGTATAATTCGGGAGCAAAATGGACTCTAGCGTCTTCACTACCGGCGACAAAAGTGATATTGGGCGATATGAATCGCCTATGTTTGCCGGCTTTATAGGTTTTAGTAGTGGAACCACTCTCGCCGTTTTCCATATTTCAGGAAAGACGAAAGTGTTCAGTGAAAGACTGAATAGAGCCGCTAAGTATTTGTGTCCCTCCTATCCTAGATGTTTCAACATCTTCATGGCAATGCCGTCGGAGCCGATGGATTTCGAGGGCTTAGCCTGTCTGATGGCTTCCTTGACCTCCGAGGCAGTGATGACAATGGGCGTGTTTTGCTTTTTGTATTTACGCGCCTGTCGCATGGTCCTACGTTTAGCTCTATCGGGCGGGGAATGTAGTACAAATTGTCTACAAAAGGAGTTCTCACATCCCCTAGGGTCCTTCTTCACCCTATCGTAGTAAGTAATATCTACTTTATCCTTGTGTTTCGTTGGATTTGACCGTAGTCCATAATTTGCAAAACCATCAGAGAGCTTGCATTGCTCTAGGCGTTGTTTCCATTTGGCCAGTTTATGTTTACTTCGCACTTCATCTCTTTCTCTAGCCATGGTCGCTGCCTCCGCGGGGAAATTTGGTCTTATATGGGATATTCGACCCGCAGGAATGAAGCGTTTAGAGGCCGAGTCAATGGGTAGAGCAGCCACGGATTCGTCCGTATATGTCTGAAAACTGTCCCATTCTGCCTTGGTAAAGTTAATGTATGTAATAAAGTCCGTCGGTCGTTCGATGGTAATGACTATTAGGAGATGGTCAGACGCCAACGTGAGTATGGGTCGCCAATTTGTGTTGTTCAGTAGTCCTGCGCTTACGATAGAAATATCTGGCGAACTATAGCAATTACCCGATACTCTTCTTGGGGCGTCTCCGTTCAGTGTACAGAAAGCCGTATTATATATTTGTTCTGCAAGTGCATGCCCCCTATTGTCTGCTGGCAGGTTTGAGTGCCACATGTCGTGGTACGCATTGAAGTCGTCCAGGGTGTGATCCAGGGTTATCTCCTAGTAGTAGCAAGCTAATGTCGGGGTGATAACCGGTGGGGCAACTTGAATGATTTGCAGGTCGACATCTCCTTTACGTATGCTTATACCTTGGCTTCTAAGATATCATCCGTTCCTTCGATGTCGGTATCAAATAGATCATACTGTACAAAGTTGTGTGTTATGAACGCTAATCCACCTCCTAGACCTAGTGTTACTCTATGACGGTCTGTCCAATGGATGTTATATCCGCCATAGGTAATGAGGTCCCACCTAGGACTGAGCTTGGTTTCTTGGACTGCGGCAAGTTTTATGTCATATTGCGTCATCAAATTAGTTATCTCTGCGATCTTTCCAGTTAATCCGTTACAGTTGTGCTGTAGGATTTAGAAGTAGGCCGGTGGGGTCGATGTCGAGTTAACCATAGGCGTGAGAGACGGATGTGTTCGCCCAGGTGTTGGTAGGTTAAGGCCAAGGCTGTGCCTCAGCCTAGTTGTGGACCTGGTGTGACCGGGTTGGCTGGCGTCGTAGGTTGAGGAGCATCCGTCCAAAGGTTCCTGTTTGCGAGCCCAGAGCATAAATGTACGTGGCATTGGCCTAAGCAGTTATTGCTTTTGACCAATGACCCGAGCGTGTATAATCTTTGCCGACAAACAGTACACGTAGAGACAGGTGCGAGAAGATGTTGATCCTGACTCACGTGTGAATTCAAACTGGAGGGGGAGAGGGGGTGTGATGGAGGAACAGAGAGAGACTAGTGCTCGGCATTGGTCATGTCTAAACTGCTCCGGTGGGAGCGAGAGTGTTGAGCTGCTGCGCGTGATGTTGACGCCATAAGGCACGAGTCAGGAATTTGTGTGGCGGGTATAGCAGAAGTGCTGCTAGTCGTTAAGACATTATTATTATTATTATTAGTATTGATACTAGAAGGCGGTAGGGGTGTGCTTGATCGGCGCTTACCGCGGGACGCCCGAGGGCGCAAACAACAAGGGGCCACGAAAGTACTAAATAAAGTACGGGGTCTGTGGATGTTAAGGTTAAGCCATAAACATCCGTATTTATGGAGCCATCTCTTACACGAGAAGCATTGCACAGAATGCGACCGTTTAATATATATCTTTTTGCAACAGACACTGCATATCCATTCTCTTCGTCCGGGGTTCGGCTCAACGCCCGCCCGTAACAATAGAATATCTTGCAGCCCTGCTGCAAGGGGGGAGGATGATAGTTTCGGAATGGGACAAAACATACTAAACAGGGTTGCATTGAAAGTGACAGTCATTGACCGAGGTAAAACGCCGGGTGGTTCCACTGCGCAGAGATCCATGGCGATGTCCTGGGTATTCTGCTCTGAGAAGTGACTGTACATAAGGGAACCTGGGAAACGGGTTTATACATTGGACTTAGAACCCTTCCTCCAAGCTCCAACAACACCTTTTATTTGATACCCCTGTCGTACAAGCATCCTTTGACTTACTTTCTAGGGTCACGCCTGGTCCACATTTTGGTCGATATCTCGGAAACGGGTTCCTACATGGAACGTGAAACGAATTGCTGCTAAAACTCTTAGTAACACCTTTTATTTGATTCCCATGTCGGGGAAATACCTTTAAGGGCACAGTTGGGTCACATTGGGCTTCAAAACCCCAATCTCTTAGGGATATGAAATATGTGTAGTTTAAAACCTATTCTCATTTCCAAAATACGAAATTTCGAAATTTCATAAAAATGGACCAAGCCCTTTAGAAGATTTTAGCCGTTATACACCGTGCCACGAGATATTTATATATTAGATACAGTGCGATTATCATAACTACTACCATAAAACGTTTTCCAATATTCTGCATTTTTTCAAAAACTCCTTACCTCGGCAGAAAATGTATAGAATTTTCGTTTAAATAGGGCGTTTTGGAAATTCATCCTGATATAATGCGTTCTGGCAATAAGGGCTATCTATATTCTGTATTGCGATCGAAAACTCTCAAGAACGAATCGTCTAGCACTCTCCTTCTAATACGAATTTGAAAATATTTGTGAAATTATGGTGCTGTCGTGTGTGCGTTGCCTTTTTTTACTCCCGTCTGCACTTCATAGCATTATTCGAATTTTATATTACACATTCCGGATCAGTATCATTATTTGGAAAGCTATTGGAGCTAACGACCAAAATGTGGACTCTGAAGACCAAAAAGGGGTTTTACGCGATGCGGATATCAGAGTTAGCAAATCCTAGAAGTGTCTTCATTTAAATCTTCTTATAGTAGTTGCAACACCCTTTGAATACATAGTAGAATACCAAAAAATTGTAGAAAAGCTCTTTACATCATCAACCACGATAAATTATTAATTTCATTAACACCAAAGGAACCACTATGGCAACCTTTGCTTGATATCTTACGCCAACTTGGCAATGTTTACTAATAGTACTCCTAGAGCAACAACTACAACAACAACATCAATCTGCGAAAATTAATTAACTACTTACTTGCCAAATCTCAGTATCTATCTAACCTTTTAAACAATTTAAGTAATTTTCACTTTACCGGCAAAAGTGAAGCCGATTTACAACCGAGAACTGGCAGTAATTATGCCAATTATATTCAACAGAGCAGAATTTAACCATTTTAATTGCTATTTTCTTGTTGCTTATGTACACACAAATATATAGATATCGTCGATGTCTATACAAAACCACCTATCTGAAAACAATCAAATTTTACAGGAGAGCAAAAAAAAATTAAAAATTATTTCCTTTTAATCCTTTATAATCTTGCAACTGAATTTTTGCTTCTGTTTTTAAAATATGATATTTACATGAATAGCGTAAAATTGAACTAAAGTTTCAAGTAGTTAGTTATGGCTTTTGAGAAATTATTTTGCTTTTAGACGGGTTTGCAAATAAATTTGCTGAAATTTACTAATAGATGGGTGGTTTTACAAATAAAATTTAACTACACCCCTTACCTTTGCTACACCGAAAGAAAAGTCGCTTGTAAAACTAACATTTCTGCTTTATCAATTTTACATTTCAGCAAAAAATGTCGTATTATATTGAAAATTATCAAATAAACAGGGTTCACGATAAATTGATACGAAAGTTGCTGAATCAACATTAGCATGTATGACATTGTCATATCACTTTCTCATGTTAATAATACATTACTTCGAAAAGTTTTATTTAACATTAAAAATTATGTAAACGACCGGTTTCACGTCAAATTGGTAAAAAACTTGTTGAGCCAACGTAGTACGTCATATCACTTTCATATGAATATCTCATGTTAATACACATTTCGACAACATATTGATATAAAAACTGCTAATTTTACATTTGTATAACATTCTCATGTTAAAACGGCATAAACCACGCTACAGTTGACATTTATCAGGTTCATAACATATTTCGAAAACCTGCTTCACGTAAAAATCCTATGAAAATTGTAATACTAACATTTGCATAACTATCTCATGTTAAAATCACGTGAATTAAAATGTTTCATGTTTATAACAAATTTTGACAACATGTTTCACGTAGCACGTTAGCTTTTGTGTAGCTGTTTCATTCTAAAATGAAATAAATCGCGCTGCAGTTGACAATCAAGTTCGGGCGTTGTAAAATAATTTATTAACAAAAATAGTTAGCAGAAAATCAACTGTGAAAATTTAACGTGAAGTGAAAATGGGTGATGAATGTTGTTTATTTGTGGAAAGAGTTTCGACGGAAATGAAGGTAGCCGGCCAGCATATGGCTTATGAAGCATCGTCTGTAGGAATTGGTGCTAATGGAGAAAATTCATCTGTGCTACATTTACAAAGGAGCAACTGTAATAAATAAGAACTTTTAGTTCCTGTTAATGCAGAATAAAAATACAGTTTGCCAAGAAACTTCTTTTATGTGCTTCTAAAAATGTTAAGTTTGTCACCTTATCAAATGTTTTACATTTATTACATTAAATATGTACCTATTTAAAAAAAAGTTAATAAATTGATCAAAAATAATATCATTTCGATGTGATTATCATTAATTTTATTTGTAGCTTCAACGTTATTCTCACGTAAGTATCAGTATTACATACTCTCACGTAAATATACATCATGGTCATGTCAACTTTACGTTTTTCCTGTACGTTTTTACGTTTCATGTCAATTGTACATGAGAATGCCGTCATTAATACATGATGGTCATGTTCATTTTACGTTTCATGTCAATTATACATGAGAAAGCCCTCAATAATACATGATGGTGATGTTTATTTGACGTTTTCCTGTGTGTTTTTACGTTACATGTCAATTGTACATGAGAATGCCTTCAATAATACATGATGGTGATGTTTATTTGACGTTTTTCCTGCACGTTTCTACGTTTTTTGTTTTTTTTGTGCATATCCATTTCACATAGAAATGATATTTTCGAAATTGTAAAATTGACCTTTTTTCTTTTCAGTTGCATTTGGTAAACAAAAAATGTCAATTTTACGGCGGGTTTTGATATTTTTTTCTTTCGTTGTAGGGAGTTAACCGATTTTTGTGTAATCGATGCCTGGAAGGCGGGGTACCAAATCTCATTTTTGCCACTTTCATCTTTTGGGAGGTTTTGCTTCTGGTAGGTAGGTGGTTTTGCACAGGCATCGACGATATTCAGGGCCGGAGTGGGCAATAGCGGGGCCATGTCAATATCGTGCGTGCCATCCTATCAACAAAAAACGGTAGAAAATAATGTATAAAAAATTAAATATGTATCCCTGCTCAATGGTTTTTAAACCAAATTAAATTTTTGAATTAAGAATTCTGAAAAAATTTAGATAAACAAAACATTCTCTTAAAGAGTTTTCAAATCCGGTCCTGGATTTGCATATATGTATGCACGTCACATTTACATACCTGATTTGCCAAAACTAAACAAAGTTTAATTTACAGTTTGTGCGTGTGTTGTTGCTGCTGATACGGAAGCAGCTGTTCAAAACATAGCCAATTACGAACAATGAACGACAGAGCAATACTCAAGATTCAGTCATTGTTCAGCCGAATAAAGGAAGTGTAGAGCAAATGTTTACATTTACTTCATTATTGTCTAAACAATTTGCAAATTGAGTGGCTGTAACTTTATAATTAAATCTATTAGGTGTGAATATGAATGTACATGTAGGAATGGAAGTATGTCTGCTTGTATTCAAGGGTTTGTTTCTAGGCTTTTCAGACAGGTATAGCTCTGCTGCGAATAAAGCTCTAGCTGCGCTCAAGTTATTTAAAAAAAAATGTATTGAACTTACCATGTTGAAGAAAGTCCAAGTCAATTGTAGTCGCCGCTTTTAGTACATTATTTATCAATGCATCATCATTTTTCCTAACTTCTTTTGGAGCCAAGGGCAAAATCAGTGACGATAACATTTCTAAACCCTAATTTATGTTTGATACCCACCGAAAAGTCCATACATTTTCGAATTCGATTTTTATGTGAATTTAATTGAAATTTTCCGGTTAGCCAATTTAAGTTAGTTGTAATAACTTTAAAATGCCGAATTTTTTGCCAATTTAGAAATTTGTGTGTGTAGCTGGTAAAATTGTGATATCACAGTAAATGTGTCCAAGTTGTTGCCATCTCAACTATTCGTCCAAAAAAGTTCTGGGAACACTGCTTCTAACCATAAGCGAGCATGTAGCACAAGCAGTTGATCAATTTAAATTGCGATAAATGTTGCTCATACGCCCCTGCATGCAATGGGAATGGATATTTGCCTCGCACACTTTATTGTTGGCAATTGGATGCAAACTTCATATATTGACAAACAAAACCATTTATCATAGATGAAATGGTAAAGTGAACATCCGCTGGGTATGACGATGTCACAAAATTAAAAAATTTGGTTACGTGATTCTAGGTATTTGGTTATTGCACCTGTTCTGTTTGGATGTTCTAAAATACATATTAGGATGGGCCAAATAAATCGACTTTCGTTTTTTTTTCGAACGGCAGTGCCAGGGCTACAGAAAATCGAGTTCCTAGTCGAAAATGGAGTATAAAATTAATATATCCCTTCACCCAAAAATCGCACAGCCAACTTTCACTCCAGTATTTCCAGGGAATTGACCACAACAAAGTTTTTTGAGGTCTAAACCTGACTAATTTCTGAAAACAAAAGGTGTTGTGAAAAGTTGTGTAGCTGAAAAATGGTAAAATGTTATTCAATGAACTTAAGTTACTTTAATTTAATTTAATGCTCTACAAAAAAGGTCTTAGGCACTTTTTTCAATAATTCAACTATTAAAAAGATATTCGACTGACAAAATAATGCACACTCTGTATTCTGCTACGAAATAATCGTTTCGAACTTGAAAAAGTTCCATCACTAGTGGCTTGTTCTTGACATTCTTCCATTCTCTGCCATTCGTAAACAATTGAAAAATTTATTTTGTTGAAAAACTAGCGAATTCACGCGCGTGTGTTCAAATAAAATTATAAAAAGTGAAACTACAATTAAATGGATGCTTGTGAAACAATATATGTACATAAATAGACCAAATGTATAAAAACTTTTTACCACGCTTTTATTAGGTTCACTTCTATGTTTGCTTGTTTGTATGTATGTGACTCTCGTTCGGTCTAAGCCTCAGTGGCCCAAAAACAGTAAAATGTCCCTACAATATGGGTATCAAACGAAAGGTGAAGGCCCCAGGTTTCATTTGGACATCGATATATTTTGATAAATTTATCGATAACTGAGTTATCGGTCAAAATATGATTGCCCAAAAACCTAAAAAATTCCCTACAATATGGGTATCAAACGAAAGGTGAAGGCCCCAGGTTTCATTTGGACGACGACATATTTCGATAAATTTATCGATAACTGAGTTATCAGTCAAAATATGATTGCCCAAAAACCTAAAAAATTCCCTACAATATGGGTATCAAACGAAAGGTGAAGGCCCCAGGTTTCATTTGGACGACGACATATTTCGATAAATTTATCGATAACTGAGTTATCGGTCAAAATATGATTGCCCAAAAACCTAAAAAATTCCCTACAATATGGGTATCAAACGAAAGGTGAAGGCCCCAGGTTTCATTTGGACATCGATATATTTCGATAAATTTATCGATAACTGAGTTATCGGTCAAATATGATTGCCCAAAAACCTAAAAAATTCCCTACAATATGGATATCAAACGAAAGGTGAAGGCCCCGCCCAGCAAACCAGCTTCGGAGTGCTCTTAAATCTGAGCTCTTATATGAACTTTTTTATGAGTTTTTCTGAACATGCGCATAAATATGATCGTTATATGAGCTTTTCTGAGTGCGTGCATAAATTTGATTATTTTATGAGTTTTTCTGAGTGTCAGTACTTTCATTATTTAGACTTAAATGTCAGAATCTTTCTATTTGAAAAAAGTTTTTCTAAGAATATCAAATAAAAATTAGGTTTGTTTATTGGGCTGCTCTAGCTTACGCCAGATTGAGATATTTCACAAAATTGTGTTTAACGAACACTTTTATTGCTCTAGGTTGCTCTATCTTTTGTTTCATGAGTACGCTCAAAACAAAACTAGAGTAATCCAGATCACAAATTTCTGCTCTAGCATTTTTTATGGAGTAAGTTAGAGCAGAGAAGCAATTGTCAGTCAGGAAAAAATAAATTTTTGAAAACTTCAAAAAAATTAGCTTGCAAGAAAATCAATGTTTGTGTATACGTGCATTTGAATTAATGTTGAAGATTTAACCCTTTCACCCCTGAGTTTTTTTTCGAAATTAGGCGGGGTTTTCATCATAACGACAGCGAATACTCAAATATGACTAAAATATAAGATGTTTGGCATACCTGAAAAATCGGATATCCTTACCGTTATCCTGGGATATATAATCCCAATAACATTTATAGGTGGGACGCATAAGTCCCAATAATGCCAAAAGGAACAAAAAATTAAAAAACAACTTTTAATAAAAAATAATTAATTTCACTGTTTATTCATTTTTTTATTACAAATTTAAGTCACTTGTGAAAAGAAGCAAAACATTTAAAACATAAAGCGTTATTGCATCCAGAACAGACGTATTTGGTCCTGGTTTCCTTATTTTGTGAACGGCAATGAACGCATCGACGACGAGAAGGCTGTTCAATTGGAAGATGATCGCCAATATTTAGATGCTCAGTTCGGGATCGCTTTGCTGGTCTTCCACCACATTGACGTGTTGTGAGTTTTTTGTGCTTTATTCCTTCAGCTATCATTGACTCGGCTAATGGCACAATAAATTGAATGAGCGAAATTTTACGACGTTGACGTTGTGAAAATATACTCCATGCGTTAACAACAGCTAGCATAAAAATCTTGAAGAAAACTTTTTTCCACCATTTTTGCGACTTACGATTCATGTCGTATATTGCAGCCTTCTGATCTGCTAAGTCTACGCCCCCCATTATACGATTGTAGTCTGCAATAGCTAGTGGACAATAAACTTCTAATTTAGAACCATCTTTTTGTTTTCGGCTAACTTTTGTTATAGTAGGCATATGACAGTTAGAAGCAAGTAGGACTTCTTTCGAATCCATCCATCGAGCAGCCATTACACCATCGCAATTTATTTGGAATTGACTTTCTGATCGTTGTAGACGTCCAGTAAATACAGGAGTCTCTTTACGCGTTCGTATATATGTACCAACAGCAGGGAATGGTATGGTCTTTAGCAAATTCATTGAGGTGAAGAATCTGTCAAACGCTAAAACAACATTCTGCTCACGAATGCCTGCTGTCAAGTTTTCTACAATCCGTTCTCCCAGAGTTCCATTCAGATTAGAGGATGTGTCTTTTCCAGTATATACATTCAAGTCATAAGTGTAGCCTGTTTTGGCATCACAGCGCATCCATAATTTTATGCCTCTCTTTATTGGCTTCAAAGGCATATACTGCTTCAAACTTGAGCGACCCTTGAATTTTGCCATGCACTCGTCTATGGATTGCGCACTACTTTCACTTCGCGCTGCTGGGAATGTTTTTTTTATGCATGATACAACTTCCGATATATAATAATCTTTACCAGCATTATCGGGCTTATTACAATCATTTAAATACATCTTGGCCATCAGTAAACTGAAACGATCGCGAGAAATACTCTTTCTTATCATATGGTTCCCCATAGATTCATTTTTACTCCAATAATCAGCAATTGATGGTAAGTGATTGTAGTGCATTACCAAAGTGACTCCTAACATAAGCATAATTTCGTACTCATCAGTAAGAGCGCGCTTTGCAGATTTTTCTCTGTTTAGTATTTGAATCCTTTGGTTTGTGCACTCTGCAATACGTATATATAAACTTTTGGGAAAGAGTTTTCGAAAAACGTCGAGCTCTGAAGCACCATGAGGAATGTCAATAAGAACTTCACCCTCTTTTTCTTCCGGCATTACATACTTCGGTTCGAAAATGACGCCGGCGTCAAAATTTGTCCAGCTACATTTATTACCTAATGGCTGATCCTCACAGTTCTCTAAAGAATTAACTTGATCGCCCATAACTTGACCGCCATCGTCATCCAACGCCGATTCAGGAGAAGACTCATCACTTGATTTGCTTACATATTTAGCTTTTGCTACAGGAACTTCCGAATCTTCGTCATCGTCGTCCGATGGTTCATAGCTAGACTCAGATGCACTAAAATCATCGCTCATATCGTCGCTATCGTCTTGTAGAAAATCAGAAATTTCGTGCTCACCCAATTTTTTCCTTGAACTCATCTAAAGGTATAAACAAATATTGGGATATTATTATCCCAAACAAATGCATTATTGGGATTATATGTCCCAATGCAATTACAAATATAAAAAACTTACATTTTCCATTATGATTTGTTTTCAATTTCAAAGGAATGATCTTTATTCACACCTAAATTTTATAGCAAGCGCTATTTTACGAATAAAAACGCGACCAGACAGACGTGTCACACTGAAATACAACGCGTTACTGATGAAATTTCGCGGCATGACTGTGCAAAAATATTCGGTAACGGGAAATTGATGACAATAATAATGGAATACCGTTACTAATCAACTAAGAATGCTTCAAAGTTTTATTGGGTGCATTTCAATGCGTAATTGGATGAAAAATAAAAATTATACACATGTTTGAAGTTTGCTGGGACATATTGTCCCAGTAGGGGCGAAAGGGTTAAACAAAAAAACCAAATAGAAAGAAACTATCGAGATTCAAGTGTTTCATGGCATTTCTACTCCGAGTTGCTCAAAGTTGCTCTATTTCTATTTTGACAGCTGCTCTGCTCTGCTCTGCTCTAACCTGCTCTGAACTTTTTTTTTGTCAGTAAACAAACCTATTATTCTCAGAATAATGATTGTTTTATGTATGGAAAATACGGTTTATCTCTTTAATAACATCTATTTAGGAAAATGAAACTATTGGAAAATAAAGATGTGAAGACAAAGGGAAAAGAAAAGCAAAATAAAACAGAAATAAAATGAATAAAAAAATTAAAAGAGAAAGGTACAAAAAAATTATGGAAAAAGACTATTTTATGCACTGGCTTAAGAGCTCAAAAAATCATTCAAAAAAGACTGTTTTATGCATGAGACTAAGAGCTCTTTTATGAATGACCAGTTTCATAGAAAAAGCCACTCAAATATGAGCATTTTATGACTGTTCATGATTATTTTTGTAGCTCATAATGAGCGCTCCAAGGAAAGAGTCCTATATGCGCTCATTTAGAGCTCTTATGGTTTGCTGGGCAGGTTTCATTTGGACAACGACATATTTCGATAAATGTATCGATAACTGAGTTATCGGTCAAAATGTGGTTGCCCGAAAACCTTAAAATTTCCCTACAATATGGGTATCAAACGAAAGGTGAAGGCCGCAGGTTTCATTTGGACATCGACATATTTCGATAAATTTATCGATAACTGAGTTATCGGTCAAGGCCGCAGGTTTCATTTGGATTTCAATATATTTCGATAACTGAGTTATTGTCAAAATGTGAGGCCAAATACCTTAAAATTTCCTAACAATATGGGTATCAAACGAAAGTGGAAGTCTAGAGGTTTCGTTTGGACTGCTGTATTTTTCGATATATTTATCGATAATTTCATAGGACATTTGACTAAAAAGTAAAATATAAAAAAACTAAACTCACGCTTTTAGAGAGCATTGAACTAAAAAGTTGAAAATAATTTTAAAAACCCTACACAGTAGTATTGTGGAAAAAGCGTGGTCCGCTTTGTGCCATAATTTTCGTATATCGAGCGCTCGACGCTTTTCCCACATTAAGCTGATGGCCCAATGCCCGCTTGCTTTGCTGGCTTTGCCTCGAGAAATGTCAAAATTCATTTGACCTCTACTGAAATGTATGAAAGTTGGCCCAGTGGCAGCTTTACTTTGCTTGCTTGAAGCACTGCAAAGCGTCGAATAGCCCAAATCTCTATTTGACAGCGCATTACACGCTTCACTGTTTGTCTTGTTGTTGAGTTGTTCGTCTCAACCTGTATTTTCGACAGCTTTTGAAGCTTCTACTTGGCCATAGAAGCTTTCAAAAAAAAAGCAAAGTAAGCATGGGTAAGCAAGGCAAGCAAATCAAGCCTGCATTGGGTCATCACCTTAATGCTAGTTTCTTTACTACGCTTTCATTAGCTTTACTTGTACATACATTCATATGTATGCTTGCTTGTTTGTATGTAACTCTACTTCAATCTACCCGATAGTGGCATATGACTGTCACAAAATTGCCTACAATATGGGTATCAAACTAAAGTGGAGGCCCAGAGGTTTCGTTTGCACTGCGGTATACTTCGATATATATATCGATTACTTCATAACAGATTTAACTAAAAAGTAAAAAATAAATACAGTTTAAAGAGCGAAAACACACGCTTTTAAAGAATATTGCACTAAAAAGGTAAAAATAATTTAAATAAAAAACGAAGACTATGGAACAAAGCGGACCACGCTTTTTCCACAATACTACTGTGTAGGGTTTTTAAAATTATTTTCAACTTTTTAGTTCAATGCTCTCTAAAAGCGTGAGTTTTAGTTTTTTTAAACTATAGACGGAGGGAAATCTATGGATGGAACATCCATAATTATTGATATCACATTAAATAAAAATTGATATTTCTGTCCCATCAATGAATATGGATGCTTCATCAATGCTTTTTTGATAAATCACTATTGAAATGGTATCCATATAAACTATTGATAAATTCTAAATAGTTTAAAAAAAACAAAATTTTATATAATTTGACATCTGGTTTCAGTAAGATTCGAACCCTGCTCCTCTGGCACTTTATCCCAGTATTCTACCATTCGGCTACGGCATATTATACAATTTTTAGAAAAATGTTCAATCATAAGAAATTCAAAAAATTTTGAATTTAAAAAAACCGCTCCAACAAGTTGTAATATTGTTCGAAAATCCATAGTAAAAATTGTTGAACTATTATGATTATGCGTCCCAGAAAAATTTACATTTCGTCCATATATATTAATACGCTGTCTCTACCATTATTACTATGCAGTAAATATGGATATGGATATACCGACAATAGAAATTCATATCACGACCATAGATATTGACATGCCGTTCAAATATATTAGTATTCTATCCATAAATATAAAAAATAGTACATCATATCGAAATGGTTGACATGTCATTTTACTTTTTATTGGGAGCAAATAATATTTGATAACTCGCTCATTCTGAATGAATATTGCATCAAACTCGTCGCTATCAATAGTGATATTGTCACAACATTCAAAGCATTTCTCTCAGTGTATTTATTATAAACATGCTCATAACCTAAAGTTATTGCAACCGTGAGCTAAATGCATTAGAAATGCGGCAGCATGAACGTATGTCCGAGAATAGTAAACGCAGCATTTAAAACTCAGCATGATAACTACATTACATAGATAACAAATGTGAATTTCACGCATTTTGTAGATCGAAAATTTTCTATTATTCGAAACTCGAAAAACTTTGTAATGGTCACATTAATGAAAAAAGTTTGTTAGACCTTTTTTTGTAGAGCATTAAATTCTCTGCAAATACTGGGTTGAAAATATTTAGCTAAAATTGTTTATTTGCTACTGAAAAGATATTTTAATTTACAAGGAAGATTTTTAAGAAAATTAAAATCGGCCATGAGGCACGCTTCCATATTAACATAAGATCTCATGATTGGTCAATATATCCTATTATCCCGCTCGAAGAAAACGGAAACCGATTTTTTTTGGACCACCCTAATATACATTTCTATCGAAACCAGCAATTTCATTGAGCAATTTTCTATTTTAGATTTAAAGTATCTAAGTTACAGATATTTAAAGCGAACATACATCGTATTAGAGGGAAGCTCACCCAAGCGTACAGAAAAAAATACTGGAATAAGGAGAATAAATTTTCTACTTTCATTTTCTCGTTTTAAGTGGTTCTTATCTTATCCAAAGCTTTTAAAAAATAATGATTTGCATTTCATACTTGCCTTTTTGAAGAAATCATACAGCGCAATGATTTGTTGGCATCATTGACTCTACTACACTATCTATCCCTACTCTATTGACTGCTCATGCATTATCGAAATACGAGTTTATGAAAAATATTTATAATGGTTGAATACAGTGCTGCAAATAATTACAGAAGTGCTTTTAGATAACTACTAATAATCGTCATAAACATTTCGTACCTTTTAATCACTCAAGACATAGTTGGTTCAAATATGAATAGCTTGAGGTTGTAAACTTTTTTCGTTCGAATCAACAGACTTTTTCTTGTATCAAAATGTTCAATAACAGTTCATCTAATTACTGATGAATATTTCGGTGTATTCAACATACTTACATATGGGCAAATCCTAGAAAAGTGAGTTGAAATTGAGGAAAATTGGCTTTGTTGTAGAGTTTCCAAGATACC